>QTSX02003135.1:0-80614 GCA_014839935.2 Entomophthora muscae
ATAGGAATCCAGGTGAGATTCCGGAACCAGGGGGTTTTCAGCTGAATGTACCCCAATTGGTATATAATGGAAACATGATAATAACTATTAAATATGCTTATTTGTGACAATGGTTGCTTTCCCCTCAAAAATTTTGTTTTATGTTTTTGGATTTTAACTGAAATAAGACTACCATGGAATGAAAGAAATGGTCTGCAGCTAAGACTATGGGAAGTGAAAAACGTGGAAGTGATCACCAGATGGCAACAAGTTTAACGCCAAGATTTAACTCCTGGAATACATGCTTTTTCGGAGCTTTATAAAGGATTCCCTTGTCAAACCAGAAAAGAGTCAGACCAATATAATAGGAAGCAAAACATGGATTTCCTGGATCTTTTAATATCTAAAATATATATTTTATAGAGCATTTGTTGTTTTGGTTTTATAACACCATTAAAATAGATGAAATAATTTCCACCCACTTTCCCTAATTTTTAGTATATTTGAACACCATCATTTTTTTTGAAATTTATGTTTCAGATATCTTGTCTTGTTTTAAGTGCTGTGTTGTCATTCTTGTTTACAATCAAATTTGCACACAAAACTCAAGTGGTTTCATTTACATGTTCGAAGTTGCTATTCTGTGTTTAATTTTTGGTTTGAGCTTAGACTCCGCTGTGCGTGAGTGTATTTTGTCACCAATTTACATATTGAACATACTCCTTACCAAAGGTCCAATCACATGTTTTGTTGTGAATTTATATTATTTGGTTTGTATTTGAATATTTTGGTTGGGTTATGAGCACTTTGTTGCTGTATTGCGTTGTTTCGTCCCATCACCACCAAAAATCCCTGTTGCATGAGGTTATATTTTACACTGTTAGTTGTGATTTGTTTAAATCTGAAGTATTTTTGATAAATTTGTTAAAGATTTTAAAACTACTGTATCCAGAAGTTATGAATCTTCCCATTTCTCTGGGTTGGGTGTGACCCTACATGCCCACTGATAATATGGCCTAAGAATACAGATAGGTAAATCACAGGATAATAAGAACCTGTCTTCATGCAGTGGGGAATCAAACACCAAATCCATATAGAGTTAATTATTAACCACCAACACAGTATTAAGTAACACTTTATGAAATTTCCAAATGAGTAATTAGGGTTAATTAAACTAGTGAAACCCAACCAGAAAACACCTAGATAAATGGCCTGCAAGAGAATCAGAGTGTCTTCAGCATAAAATTCAGGACACATTGGGATAGCACATATAGTTTCAGCTGGAAGGCAGTAAGAACATCTCCAAGATTGACAGGCATTGAATTAACATTTGGCAGCAGCAACAACAAAGCACCAATGGCAGGCTATCTTCAAATGACAATCTGGCTGAGAATAATATCCTAATGGATTTGTGTAACAATCCAACTAAGGATGCACTCTCGAAATTAAAGTTAGACCAAGGGATATATTTTTTTGTGAATAAAATTTTCAAGGACTCCAACTCCTTAAGGATTGAAACAGTGAAAGAGTATTCAATATATATCAAAAATCAACTAAGTAATACCACCTGGGATCCCTGGGCTCCTATTCCCTTCCACACAGCCAAGTGAGTATCAGTTGGGTTGCAAAGAACCCTTGAGTGACCAACTTCTGACGGCCATGCTGATTAACAAGTTCATATCTGGTGACCCTTAAATTATGTCAATTTATCAACATCAACTTACGAGGGGAGTCAGATTCAACCAGCAAAATGGAGCAGCTGTAACCCATTTCTAATCAACCATTTGATTCAAATCTGATAAATCAGTCAGTTTTGTTAAAGATTTTTGGGCTTTCTGCACTTTCCTACTTGTCCAAATAATCCCCAGCATTATGGAACTTACTGTGACAGGAATCTCAGTTGAAAATAAATCACATTTAGAGGGTTTGACTATAATTTGGTTATCTTGAAGGGTACAAAGGACCAGGTGGATTTCTTTCCCATGTTGTTCTTTAGTGGGGATTTATATGATTATGTTGTCAAGGTAGACAATAGCCCTTTTTCCAATGTGATCTTTAAATACTTCAGTCATAAAAGTCACAAAGGTACTTGGAGCATTAGTCATGCCAAAGTTGAGGGCAATACATTCAAATGAGCCATACTTAGTTCAAAAAGCTGTTTTAGGTATCTCCTCTGGTTTAATGCAGATTTGGTGATACCCTGCTATAAGTTAATTTTTGTGAAAAATTGGCACTCCCAGGGCGTCAAAAAGATCATTGATCAGGGGCAGGGGATAACTGATCTTAATTTTGACCTTTTTGAGCGCCTTGTAATCAGTGACTAGGCGTAGTCCTACATCCTTCTTTGCTAAAAAAGACAGCCACACCAAAAAGAAGATTATGATGATTGGATTAGTCCTTTTTCAAGGGCTTTGTCCAAATAAGCTTTTAGTGTGTTGTCTTCTTGTGGTGTAAGGCAGTAGATAGGCTGTGATTTTGAGACACTCCCTTTTATTGATTTCATGTTGAATGCTGTGATCAGATGCTAGGCCTGTAAATTTTTCTTGGAAGACAGAAGGAATTCCTGGATTAACTGTTGGAGGATTGGGTCTGCTCAAGTGAAGTCTCTGCAATTTTAAAATGTAAATTCATATGTGTAGGTGTTTTTATCAATTTTTCTAGGGTTCTTTCCTCTTCTGTTTTAGTACCTTTAACAAACACATGGTCTCTCATGAGTGTGTCAAGGTGGGTTAAGTAAATTTGATGATATACTTCTCCTTGCTGTATGGTGAGGGTAGTGCTATCCCAGTCAATAGGAGGTTTTGTCTTTCTCATCCAATATAGACCAAGTACCATATCATATTTGGGGATTGAAATGATTGGGCCACCAAGGGTAGTCTGGACGTCCCCTATTTGTGCTTGGAAAGGTTTTGACTCTCTGGTGACTTATGTGCTCCTATTGTCTGCTATGAGAACTCTATTGACATTGCTCTTGGATGTAGATAGATTCATGAGGTTAGAATTTTTTCAATGAGGGATTGGTCTGCTCCAGTGTCAAATAATGCTGTGCCTTGATACCTGCAAAAGCAGAAAGGATAAGTGAGGAGTTTATTTTCATTTTGGGAAGCAAGAAGTATTAGATCACTGGAGGCATTTGGATCATGGCAATTAAGTCCATGTCTTGATCCCTGTACAAGCCTTGTAAATTAGGGGAGGGCAGCTTGTCTAAGCACTCCCTGAGATTTTCCCTCATCAGTTGTGTTATCAGTGCTCATTTGGTTCACATGAGTTGTGTGATTTCTGTCACAGGGATGAGGATTATTAGCTCAGTTGGTTTGTTTGTTGGTTCAAGAATCCTTCTTTGCTGAGGGACTCTCTTTCTATTTGTTGTTTACGTGCAGGTTGTCAGATTTTTGTGCAGCTTGTTTCCTTTCCAAGAATATTTCTAAAAAGTTTCTTATAACAATTCATATTGAACTGACGTCTAATGTGCGTGGGGAGGACATTGTAGAAGTCTTGTTGTTTGTCAGCCTCACCAAATTTGATGGTGTCCAGGGGCTTGATCATGATGTTACTCCTCAATAGATATTATCATTTTGAAGGTTCTGAGTTCTGTCATGATTACCACGTCAGAGTCCTTTATGGCAAGCTTTTGCAGAAAACAGCTTTGAACATGTCTCAGTCTTTTGTCATTGGGGTGTTGGTCAAACTATTCACTTAAAAAGCAGGAGGTAGCCCCAGTAACATGCAAGGCAATTTCACTTTCCCAGAGTCTTTTGTGGTAGCCCACTTATGTAAAATTATTTTGTGTGCTTTGAATCCAGAGGTTGGCATTTTCACTGCATAGTCATGAGAACGTTCCTATTTTGCTGAGTGCAGGCGTTGAAATAAAATGTTGGGTATTTAAGTTGTTTTGGGCATTGGAAGCAGGTTCAGGATCCCATGCGTGCTGAGAAAGTTGTAATATTTGGTTGGTACAAGGACATTGTTGAAGACAATGAATCCTGCTGGGATACCCTGTACTTCTTTGTATTGTCTCCAGCTGGTGGAGAGTGCCCTCTGCTGGGTTCTTTTCTTTGGAGGAATTTTTCTTTAAGTTGTGTAGTTGTGGATAACCTACCTGTGCTACCACTATTGAGTATATACTTCTGGAAAGTATAATAAACAAGATAAAGGGGAAATTAAGGAGAGAGTGATACTTTATTTGATATGAGTTTAGAGTATTATATAGTATCATGTGAAGTCAAATGTTTTCCATGTATGCCATGGTAGTTATGAGGCTTGTCCAAGTGATTTTCCATTTAGGACTCAAAAGGTTTGGTCCCCATAATAGATGGGCAAATAACAAGAGTGCCACTAACTTAGTGATTAGTCAGGGAATCATTTGAAGAGTCACTTGGGGAATTGCTTTCCCAAGAGGGAGTAATCAAAGATGTTGTGACACCAGGGATCAAGGTTTCTGAGCCACTCTTCTGCAAAATCACCCCTGAAGTCATTGGGATAATGCTTCCCTGGAGATATGCATACCAGGTCAAGTTCTACTGGCAGGCATTACACAGGAAATTATTAACCTTAAATGATTGAAACAAATGTGATGTCCTAGAAGAACGTATATGACCACAGATAGAAGCAACTTTACTAACCCCACCTGTGCAAAATGTGGAGTAGAGGACATCTTCATCCAAAGATTCTTACTATACCCCAATAACATCAAGAAATAGAGGGCATCATTATTCTTCCTACAATTGTTCAGGTAATACACCTTCCCACTACATAACAATTAAGTGGACTGCTTACTCCATGGCTTCTTATCAAATGTCCCTGACTCATTCAAGTGGGAAATATTCTATATAGCACTATGTACCATCAGACTCATAAGTCATCTACTTCTTTGAGGAAGCAGAAAATATCACCCTGATTCATCAAGTCCTAGTCACCTAGAAGCTATCATAGATTGCAACACAGGTCTTCTTTGGGAACACCAAAGATAATATGTATAAGGTCATAGATGAGAATTGTGTATTCATATTTGGTCTTTTGATGATTGACACTAAATCCTCTATGAATATCATACCTTCTGAGAGAACCCCTCTCCCAGAAAAGGTTTCTCTTGTAGTTCAGGTTTCCTTGAAACCTCATTCCCCCTCCTATGTATTTTGATTCTGTCCTGGAAAAAGGCTTGACATACCATTTCAAATGTCTGGGTGGCTTGAATAAACAAATTTTGGCATGAATAATGTACTGTTAATCTTTGCAATGCTATTAAAGAGGCATTTGAAGATTCAACTGAAAAAGTATTTTTTGTGTACCAAGAGGACATTATTGTGTTAAAACTTGATCAAGAGACACATATTAAACATCTCTCCCTGCTCTTAATAATCTTTATAAACATCAGTTGAAGGCCAAACCTCCTAATGTGATCACCCTTATTCAAGCTGTTATTCATGGGAAAAAGATTTCAGCTGAAGAAATAAAACCCAACTCAACTCTAAAATTAAGGCATTTACTAAAATCCCTCTAATAGTTATTTTATTCACATGTTTACCTTTCTGGGAATGAGTAGAGTACATACACAAGTTTCATTAAAAACTATAGGGAGTTTATTGTCCTTCTTATAAAGTTACACCAGGCAGGTGTTTTAGTGGACACCAGTTTGTGAAATCTTTTTAAATTCTTAAGCATAGTCTAACAACTAAACTATGTCTTCAGTTCCCCAATCAAGCTTTTCAGTATAAGTATGAGACCAGCTCTTCCAAATGTGTCATAAAGAATGTAACACATGTGAAGACTCTGATGAATCACTTTGAGATCTGTGTTGTAGACAAGGGCTATAGTTGGCTAAATAAAGAATTATTGCCTAAGAGAAATTAAAATGGCTGTTTTTTATTTTCCCAGCCTAGATGAATTATTTTTGTGCTTTATGCCTCAGAGTGTTAGCAAGTTAGCCCATTTTTAGTACTCTGAAAGGATAAAGGTAGATCCTGGGATGGCTATATCAAGGGGTATAGGCATTCTTAAACCAGCTGCTGTGATAACACAGTTGAATATTTCTCCTTGAATGAATTTATTTATGATGACATTAGAATCCTGATGTCAGCTGGATGAGAATACAGATAGATAACTTTCACTCATAAGAGATAAAAGTTTCTATATCTATGATTTATGAATAGCTTTAAGGAGGAAATATTGCTTTTGGGAAAGCATATGGGGCCTAGAACTACATTTGTGTGTCTTTCTAGAAAAAAGCTGCTGGAATTAATGATTTGGGAGATTTTTAGGATAGAAATTGATTAATTTGTAATTGAAAGCCCAGGCTAACCACTAAGATGAGAAAGAAATGGGGTTTTAATCAAAGGATGTCTGAATCTGAAAGCCGTAGGTGGAGGACACTGATGGGGGACAAGAAATATACTGAATATATATGCTAGGCTATTAGGGTATGCTTAAAGCAGATTAAGAAAATGTTAAGAGAAGTGTGAGATTGGGCTGATTGACCACAAATGATCAGGCTAATTAACACACACAGATCTTTATTAGGTACACACCATATTATCTACTAGGTTATCATTTAATTAAGTGTAGTAATTATACGCCATATAATCATTAGTTTATTATAATTGATATGGCAGTTATACGCTGTGTAATAGTTAGTTTATTATGATAGATGCAGCAATTATATGCCATATTATCACTTGATAATTATTCCAATATGTAGTGATTATATACTGTATATTAATAGTTTTATTATAATTGATGTAGCTATTATACGCTGTATAATAGTTAGCTGTTATAAAGATTATCACTTATTACACGCCGTATAATCATAAGATCATCAATTGTGTATCTCCCATCCCACCTTACTGGACGTTGTATCAACTCAGTCCCACACAGCCTGATGGACGTATAGAGATCATATCAAACAAGTGATATGCAAATGGCTATAAAATACCGAGTTTTCATCAGCATTACACGGCATATAGTTGGGTTCCTTATTGGTTTAAGTCAACATTACACAGCAGATAACTCACAAGTCAGTATTAGATTGAGTCTGCTATTATACAGTGTATAATCCCTAATTCAACCTGTTGCATTAATAAGCAGAAGGCTTGCCAGCCAGAAAAGGATCAATGATTAAGCCCTGCAAATAGAATACTGGAATTCTACCTTCCAATGTAGGAGGACAGATTAGGGACCATTTATAAGTGTCAACTAAATACAGCGTAGTTTCCCAGCGCATTAATATGCGTGTAAGATACAGACAACCAATAATTGGCAGTAGGCTAGCTCAAGAAGAGCGTAGGCTGTAGCTGAAGTGCCATGTATGCCTTGCTAAGGCCAGTAGCAGCACACATGCCAAGGACAAACAATCAGGATAGGTGCAGCCAGCAAAGATGGACTTATTGCAAAGGTAGCCACTGAGAACTGTCTAAAAGGAAAAGAACAAGAACAAGGGTTGTTGCAGTATATATTGATGCACACACCTGAAAGGATGAAACAAGTTCTTAGTTACACCTGGATAGATTGCAGCTGTTGGCTAGATTGTACTCCAGTTTCAATAAACGTAATTATCTTCAAAGTTCTATTCTATTGTAGTCTGTAGTGCTCTTGCATAGGATTAGGTAGAGTACATTGGCAAGGCTAACATTTATCTGTAGCTTTGAACATACCATCAATAACCCAAGTTGCTCAACAAGAAGGAACTTCCTTATTTCTTTGAATAATTTTGCTGAGGAAATAAATAGAAAGCTTTTTTAGTAAAATCTTATACCTCAATTTTTCTGCAGTAGAAAAATCAAGCATAAGTATTGAAGAAATTATGGGGAACCAATTTTCCTAGGTAATTTCCTATAGAAGATGGTTGAGTTCAAACACATGTGAAACATCAAAGAAAATGGGGAATTTTTTCTAGTCACAAGGTGAAAATTGCCAAATTTTCTGTATGGTGATATGTTTGTTTTCTATTTTCAAGATTTTTGAGTCTTGAGTTCTATTGATTTTATTTGTGGGATGTGTAGACATTGGGTTTGGGTGATAGGTGGATCTGTGTTACAATAGGTTTAATTCCTATTGAGTATAGATGGTACAGACAGGGTTCCACCTAGAGGCAATTGAGTATAGGTACTCTCTTTAAACAAGTCACTGGCTTTAGTGAGTTGGCAGAAGATCCTGGGGTACTTATCAATATGCTCTTGATAGTACATGACACTACTTTAACTTGATTATAGTAATATGGGTGGTTGTAAATTGACTGCCCATTAAATAGAATTTGAGGGGCTTTTTATGGGATGCTATTCCTATGACCAGAATGCTGCCTGGTTGCTGTTAAATCTGGCTAGTTAGCCTATTATCCCCAAGCTACTAGTGTCAGACCCCAGAGTAAGGATTCTAAACCTTGCCAGGGTTTGCAATGATGGAAGTGTCATTCTGCTTGCATCTTTGTCTGCAGGATAAACTTCCATGTTTGCATGTGTGTCCTTGTTTTTGATTGGCTAAGCTCTTCATAGAGCTGCAGTACTTATGTGTTGGGCAGGCTTTCATCCATTTTCTTGGTTTTTTAAGTTGATTGGCTGAAGCTCCTTAAGTTGATATTAAAGTATTTTTTGCAAAGGAATCAAATACAATTTGCCTAGTAGCTCATCCAATTATCTAGTGGTTATGATCTAAAATGCTCAAGTGATTTCAAATTCTGGGAATTTAGTTGAGAATCATCCTACTGTCAATTAAATGTCCCACTTGGTTAATTCAATCAGTATGGTTGAATAATTGAATATAGTAGTTTTCAAACCTGTTGAGATAAATGTATATTGGTCAGTTTAGAACACTGGACTCAGTTTCAAAGACAAATTCTAACTGAAACCAGTTGAAGATTAAAATCGTTCAATAAAGCTTCCATTTATCTAGAGCCAGAAAACAAAAATAGTCAATCATAAAACAGAATATAGTCAAATACTGAATTTCAAAAATGAGATAGCAAATACATGGAACTCAAATTCAAAACGGCCACATTCCAGTCACTTCCTGAAGCATTCTATATCAAATTTGATTATGAGTGTGTGGCAAATATTATACAAACAGAGAACATATGAGGTTCAGTCACAAAAGTGATGAACTCAAACACAAAATGATTCATTTTTTGAAAAAATGATTATTTTTGGGACTCAAATTGGAAATAGTGGATTTGAGGAGTGAATCCACCAAAATCTATTCAGAGAACTAAAACATTGTTTTCAATGTACATGCTTCTAAATTTGGACATTTATGTCTGAGAGACTGTAACAAATCCAACTGACAAAGTTGGAATCAAAAAACCCTCTATTAGATAACAGATTTTCCCTTTTGTGTTCTTTATCCAATAATCTCCTTCATTCCATACTCATTATGGACTTTTAAAATTCCCCTAAATACCTACCATGATAGTTCCCTGAGAGTTATCTTGGTTTCCTAAAAGACTATAATAAAAGAGTAAAAAATGACAAAAAATACCAGTTTGGCATAAAATCAACATTTTTGAAATTTGATTTTAAATTTTAAAAAAATAAATTTTTATGCAGAATCATTATACTCTTGTTGTTTGAGGAAATGCTTCAGCTAAGATTCTACCAGATTATTTTACTCTCATTTGCAATTCTTCTGACCTTATGAAATAGTTACCAGAATCCGCAGTTGTCTCCTGCCCGTAACTGGTTCCTGTTGGCTATGGTCTCCGTGGTTTGGGGCCTTTAGTTGTCCTAAATTAGAATGGGGTGATTTTTGAGAATGCCTATGATTCCTAAAAGAATTAGCACAAATCCACTCTAGATCCTTTGACATCCTTTTTGAGACACCCATAAATTATATTTATTTCAAATTCATTGCAATTATGATTTGAAATTTGGTTCTTGTATTTGACAATCCCGCAATTTCAGATTTGTTAATTTTACATGATGTCTATGATTTGTTTGAAATACAGGAAAACTCAAATTGCACATTAGAATCACGCATTTTTGATTCATGTATCCTGTATTTGTTTGTTGTTTTTAGTCTTTTGTTAGTTGAGTTATCTGCTCAAGAGATTTGAAATTTGCCAATTTAAATAAATCAAAAAAGTCAAATTAAATGATTGCTTTTATTAAATATTTTAATTTTCACTCACTGAGTTGCCTGCAAAAGCAATTTGAAATTTGGACCAAGGATTTGATAATCCTGCATTTTTACATTCAGTTTCTGAATTTACAGTAGTTGGAATTTGTATTCATACAGTAAATTTCAAATCTATTGAGAAGATTGAAATCAAGTCTGCAGAGAAAATAACCAACCTGGCTCAAATTAAAACTGGAACTGTATAAAATCCAATATTAATTGGTATTTTCAGGATTTCTGAATATTGACTAATTAACGGATTCAACAAAATAACATGAGCCAGCAGTTAATTACTCTTAGTAATGGTTTCAAAAAAATAACACAGGCCAGCTATCAATTGCTCTTAGGAACAGTTTTAATAAAATAATAAGGCCACAGATTTGTGGAATCAATTATCAAATAATATCCTGACATTAACATAATCTCTATTCCTCATTAATGAGTGAAAGATGCAGATATTGTTCAGTTAATTAGTTTACCTCAATAACCACCTCAAACATGCTTCTCATAATAATCACTATTCTAAAATTTAATTAAGTCCTAGAACAAGGGCCATCATATGAGCCATCATCTGAAACACTTCTAGAAGATTTCACCATGAACTGGGCCGTCAGGCCAAACACTCTAAGATAAAAGGCTTTGCACCTATTGTATTAGAGTAGCTCTGATTAAGTGAAACAATCATCTCCATGAACTAGTAGCCAAACACTGGCTAGCTAGCCCTGAAAGTGGCCCAGGTAGACAGAAAGGATACAAATATGTGAAAGATGTCAAGCAAGCTTCCGTCAAAACCACCCCTAAAAGGCTGGGCCTCCTGCTGTGTTTCCCTAATGCTACTTCAGTCTAATCTAGTGTTGTAAGATAATTTGGATAGCACATGTGCAGGCGGGCTGCCTTAAAGCCAGTCCATTAGAATAAAAGACTGATGATTCAGTATTGACTTGATGATTGATCCAAGTCCTATTTACTTAATGTGATCCTCTCTTAGGGTAATATTAGTCAAGCTGAATATGATACTGGTGTCATAAAGTATGATTATCTATAGTAAAATATAGTAACAAACTTATGAACCTATATCCAAAAGTAGGAAGGAATGTCCCAAATCCTCTGGGCCCTGTCATATTTTCTACTTCTTATGACAATAAGTATTATTAGCCGCAGGATACACCAAAGTCACAGGTTCTCTGTACTTTCTTAATGTTAGAAGACTTAGGATATCATCTGGAAGATGATAAAATACCACAATCCACAGATTTTCTGACATGTATAAATTCTAAAATTTTAGAATTTATTCTGGCTGAGTTAATTCTTTTATCTCAGCAGGTTTATAATCTATTATAAATCAGCAGAAATGAATTTAGGCAGATTCAATCAGGGTGGTTAAAAGTTTGGCTAATAGAATCACCTTGGTTCTACTTTTATTTGAAAAATTCAGCCAATTTCTTTTAAACTTAAAATTTTAAACAAACCATTGTTAGATTTGATGGGTATTGATTGAGAAACATTGGAACTGGTTTTTAGCGTAATCTATGCATGGGTAAAGCTAGGTGAACCAAGATGGATTTGATACAATTAATAATTTGAAATTGAGTTGTGGTAACTGATTTCCTATTGATTTTAGGGGAAGTTGGTTAATGGAAAACCATTGGTACCATACCCTTCTATTTTTGTTCCCAAACATCATGGAACTTCTATCAGTCTTCAGGTCTATTTTATCAAATTTAAATCATCAATGCTTCTAATACCTGTGGCATACTTGAAGAAATCTCCTCCACTTCAGATATAAATACAATTGGCTCCTTGTTCTGTAATTACCTATGTGCATGCCTCAAAGATCACTTCTAGCCATAATGTCAAAACAGCAGGCTTGACCCGCCAGCAAGGTTCTGAGTAAGCAGGTTCATGACCCGCAATCCAATTACCCAGCCACTTGAAGCCAGACTAGGAAGTCAACTCAAATTACCAAATCCAACAACACAAACAGATGATGATCCTTTATGGTGGATACCTTATTTTGGCGCTTGACTCATTACCAGGATCAAGCCACCCCCTTCACTATCCAGCCGTGTGATTAACACAATCATGTTCATGTCATCCTTGATTCACAATGACTATATAATCACTATCTCTCAATAAAGATTATTATCTAGCTTCTAAATATTTTCCCCTTGTAACTCTTCTAGAAAAGCACAGTTACAAAATTGGTAGCACAGGCAGGTTGACCATCCTACCTTATCTTGAAAAATTACGCCTGTTGCCTGCACGCGCTGCGGCCAACAAATCCTTGACGGAATTATGTCTGGCCTCTTGCTGGACTGGACCCCGTACACCCCTGGTACCAAGATACCTGATGGCTTTGTCCTGTACCAGAACACAGTGATCCACTACCCGCCTGCAATGCTATGTCTGCACAAGGGTTCTTTCAGGCACCCTCCTCTATTCCGCAATAAACCAACAAAAGCACCATGCCCGCCTACATAGCCTAAAAACTGTGAAGCGCTGCTTGGAACCTTTTGCCAGGGCCAATGACAACAACACTGCCTCATGGATTCAGTCCGCCTAGAGAAAACTGGCCCAGATGGAGTTCCCACAGAAATTTTGGATTGCGGAAATCTCCATCTGCCTGACCCACAACGCTGGCACCTGGTGTGACAAGTGGCACAAGGAACGCACCAACAAGAACTGGGATACCTTCAAGCAAGACTTCTTGGCAAGGTTCATGCTTAAGGACACAGTGCTCATGATCATATGCCAAGTAAAGAACCTAACCCAGACAGGCACTGTGAAGGAACTCACAGGCGCCTACAAGGAAATCTAGAACTTTGTGCACCATCTTATATGGCCTTTGACACCCCAGCTACACACCTCATGTACTATGACGCCCTTAAGTCACATTTAATGAGACACATGAACCTGGACCAAGTGACCAACCTACAAAGCCTGTACCGCAAAGCAGAAAAAGCAGAAAAAAACATCCAACGCCCTCCATAAGGCACAAACTAGAAAACAAGAGAGACACAAGGATTCCCACACAGGCAGGCACTCCACTCAACCACCCCCTGGAGGCAACGGGAATAACACCAACCATAAACCCACAAGCTCAAACAGACATGGGAATGGAAACAATGGCCAGTCAAATTGTACTCATTTCTGTGTCACTGCCACGCAAGACAATCAATATGAGGGAAAAGCCTGGGGAGAGCATTAAGTGAGCCAAGCTCTCCCCACACAACTCCCAACTTGCCCAATGATGAGTACCAACCCAAGGATGTGAACCAATGCCCAATGATTCAAGTACCCTTGCAGGACCTGGTACTTTACACTATTGCCAGACATCCCAATAAACTGATGTCCTATCCTTTCTTTTTTTGCAGTAACACAGGCTCAGCACTCCTGGACTTGGGTGAGGATCAAACCATAGTCAACAGCAGCTTTGTATATAAGTTCAAGCTAGCCACTAATCCTTTGCAGATTAAACATGTGGTCCTGGCTGATGAACATCACATTGCTGTGACAAGGGAAACTGCCCCCTTCTCTATCATGCTCAAGAACCTTCACTCCATCATCCAAGATCCCGCCATTGACTTCCCAAAGTTTGACATTGTACTGGGGTTAGATTGGTTACACAAGAACAACCCTCACGTAGACTGGGCAACCTCAGTGTTGACCATCAAGCGTGAAGGCGTCAATCACCAGATCTACCCTGACTCTGTGGACCAACTCCTACACAACCACATATTTGTGTGCATCACAGAGACCCTAGACAAAAAGGAGAACCTGAAGGCAATTGACTGGGACTCCTGCCAGTACAAGATCATACACTTCAAAGATCACCAGGATACCTCCATGCCTCAGGATTACAAAATTGTGGCCTGCCATCCAGAAATCTTCAAGGAAGCTCTACCTGGGCTGCCCCCAGAGAAACACATTCAACACTCCATCCAACTCAAAGGAGCTGTACCCAAAGCACGTCCTATCTACAGGTTGAACCCAAACAAAGACAACACCCTATACGCCTACCTCAAGGAAGCGTTGGAGAAAGGACTTATCCGCCTCTCACAGTCTCCTTTTGGGGCCAATGTATTCTTTGTGGCCAAGAAGGGCGGTGCCTTGCGTCTGATCATAGACTACCAAGCCCTAAACAAAGTTACCATCAAGAATTGTTATCCACTACCACTGATTGACAATCTCTTTGAAGCCTTGGGAAGAGCCACAGTCTTCTCCAAGATTGCTCTGACTGCAGGCTACAACCAGATTTTTATTAAGGAGGAAGACATTCCCAAAACAGCCTTCTGCACTAAATACAGCTTGTACAAATGTATGGTGCTCAACTTTGGAATGACAAATGCCCCTTCCACCTTTGTGACCTTCATGAACAAAGTGTTTGCGCCACACATAGGCAAGCATGCCCTAGTCTACCTAGACAACATCATTGTCTATAGCCCCTCAGTGGAACAGTACCACTAAGACCTAGAGGCAGTCTTTGCTACCCTGGCACAACACAAACTGTTGACCAAGCCCTCCAAGTGCCAGTTCTTCCGCAAGCAATTACCTTTCCTGGGACACATAGTCTCAAAAGACAGAATCAAATGTGACAGTAAAAAGATACAGGCCATCTACAAAATGCCGCCACCCAAGGATAAGCCGGAACTCTGCACCTTCTTGAGGATGGTGGCCTATGTACACTGCTTCAAACCTGACTGTGGCATTCTGACTGCCCCCTTATCTGCCATAACAGGCGCCAAATCCAAGTTTGTGTGGACCCCCAACATGACCTCTGTTTTAGACACCTCAAGGATAAGCTCACAACAGCGCCTATCCTGCAGTACCCCAAACATGACAGGGAATACCAAATGGAAATTGACACCTCAGATGCATCCATTGGGGGAGTACTACAAATCAAAAATAATGATGGGGACTTCCTGCCCATAGCTTATGAATCACAAAAGTTGACAGATGGCAAGTGTCAATACCCTATCCACGACAAGAAACTGCTGGTCATTGTACACTGTCTAGTCAAATGGTGTTATTATCTAGAGCGGCAGGAAGAATTCATAGCATTAATTGACCACAAGTCACTCATATATTTTAAAACCCAAGCAAATCTATCTCGCCGCCAAGCCTGCTGGATGGAGCTCCTGGAGAGATTCAATATGCTCATACAGTACAAACCTGGTCCTGAGCTTGCCATGGCAGACACCCTCTCACACTATATGTCTGTGCCACAAGAGGAGGAAATGTGCTTGACCCACACTGGCCTCTCTTGGTACTACAAACAAAGGACAAGGGTTTCCCCCTGGTACAACTGACATAACAAAGAAAACAGTTATCAAAAATAAACACATATTTGCTGATGTGTACGGGATCCTGCACAGAAAAATGTCCGACGGTACAACCATTCCTTACATCCCCACGCACCAGCAAGTAGACACCATCCTAAAATATCACATAGACCTCAGACACACCAAGAGTCAAAACCTATATGAGTTCCTTAAGCACAAGGCCTGGTGTCCAACCCTATATTGTGACATTCAGGAAGTCCTAGACCAATGTGAGGTATGCAAAAAATTTGCCAAAAGCAAAACCCCTCCAAATGCAGTACTACCCATCTGCACACAACTACTCTTCAAGGTGTGGGCCCTTGATGTTGTTGGCCCCATGCCAGGGAAACACAATGATAAGAAATACATCATCACTGTCATAGACTTTGCTACAAGATGGCCAGTAGCCCAAGAAGTAAAGGCGCACACTGGCAATGCTGTATGACAATTCATTGGAAAAGAGATAATCAGCAAGTTTGGAAAGCCAGAACTCCTGATAACCAATGGAGGGAAAGAATTGACCTCCAAAAACACCAATTTATACATTGCTAAAAATGGGGTCAACCATACTGTGACAACCCCATATCACCCACAGGCCAATGGACATGTAGAGCGGCTTAATAGCAGCCTCGTGCAAGCCTTAGCCAAGCTCATTGCCAGGAGACCTGAAGACTGGTATAAGCAGCTATTGACTGCACTACTTGTGTGCCAAACCCAAGTGAACATATCCACTGGAAAAAAGCACTTTTGAGCTAGTATACGGCACACAGCCAAATATCATTCAAGCATTGACAGGACCCAAACTTGAAATCCCAAGTAAAGTCCCCTTCACACTCAGACCCTCAAGTTATAGAGGCCAACAGTGAACAAACAGAAAAAGAAAATGAACATCTGCAAAAAACCTTTGTCCCCATCCAGGATAGACATGAAGTTGGGGACAAAGTTTAGGTCATAAACGTTGATAAAAGCAAACTACAACCCAATAAAGTAGGCCCAGAAATCATTCTAAAGGTAAACAACAATAACACTTACCTCATGCAGAGACTCAGGAAGCGTAAACAAGACAAGACCCTGCACCATGATTGCCTGAGACCCTGCAAAGCAAGACAAAAACAACTCAAAACTGCCCTGCCTGCCACAACAACAATTAGTCCAGTATGATGCCTGGGCTCCTGACAACCTCCCTGACAACCTACCACCAGAGGAGACCCACCTTCAGTTGGGGGGGGGTTGAAACAGCAGGCTTGACCTGCCAGCAAGGTTCCGAGCAAACAGGTTTGTGACCCACAATCCAATTACCCGGCCACTCAAAGCCAGACTGTGAAAGATCCAGGAAATTTATGCTTGCTTCTTTATTATCCTGGTCTGACTCTTTTACTGTTTGACAGGGAATCCTTTATTAAGCTTTGATGAGCTTGAATTCCAGGCAAGCAGTCTTGGCGTTAAACTTGTTGCCATCTGGTGATCACTTCCACGTTTTTTGCTTCCCATAGTCTTAGCTGCAGACCATCTCTTTCATTTCATGGTAGTCTTCTTTCAACCAAAAGCCAAAAACATAAACAGAAAAAGATTGAGGGGAAAGCAACCATTGTCACACATAAGTATCATTTTTTATTAATTATTATCATGTTTCCATTATATACCAATTGGGGTACATTTGGCTGAAAACCCCTCCGGTTCCAGAATCACACCTGGATTCTTATCACATGGTTTATGAAACAACGGCATCATCCAATCCATATCTTTACCAAAAAGATCTTCACACTCTTAACCTATAAGAATGTGCTCTAATACATTCCAGAATCACCTGATTCCTTCTGTGGAAATGTATCACTTTGGCTTGAAGCATTCCAGACTTCCAGCGCCAAAACCCTGTGGAATATATGTATTCCTGATCCAAGCTATTCTTGTTCCAACTGGGAACCAGCTGATCAATCCTGAATGCATAGACGCCATTGTCTATATTTAGTTATTTTTGCATTTAATGGTTTTTTGCCTTAAAAACCCATTAAAACACTTTGAAACTCAAACCAGGCGCCACTGCAGTGCCCAGGAACTTTCCCAGGCGGCACCCCAGCGCCTCAGCACCTGAAAAAACTTGATAGTGGCGCCTCGGCGCTTCACAAATCCATTAGGCGGCGTGGCGGCACTTTTAACCCAATGGATTTGCCAACACAGCGCTTTTAAACCACAATTTGGGGGTTTAATTTTGGCTAACCTTAACCAAACTTCTTGACACAGTCAAGGCAATTAAACAATATAATTAAATCCTCATTAATTATATTCCAAGCATATATTAATTAACCTTCCCAGTTAATTAATTCATTTGAAGACAACAAGTCTTTACTTAACACAGTCAAGTCCATTTTGGCTCTATGATTAAATCCCCATTAATCATATTCCAGGGTATATATATTAATTAACCTTCCCAGTTAATCAATCAGTTTAAGACACCTAGTCTCATAATCTGAACCGTTCAGATTATTCATTATGGCCCTCAATTAGTACAGCCTAATTGATTCCTGGGTATCAATTAACCTCCATGGTTAATTAGACGGTTTGAGACACCTAGTCTCATAATCCGAATCATTCAAATTATTCATTACAGCCCTCAATTAGTACAGCCTAATTGATTCCTGGGTAATCCATTACTATGCTGGAAAGTCTCTCCAAGGCCAATCCTATTGTTTTGAATTTCAACCTATGAAATTCATCACAATTCAACCTCTTTGTGAAACCACAGCCCAATGTGACTGTAGTACGGTCACACAGACTAGGAAGTCAACTCGAATTTGTGAATCCAACAACATGAACAGATGATGATCCTTTATGGTGGATACCTCATTTTGGCACTTGACTCATTACTAGGATCAGTCCACCCCCTTCATTATCCCACTGTGTGATCAACAATCAGGTTCCTGTTATCCACGGTTCACACTGACTATATAATACCTATCTTTCAATAAAGATTATTATCTAGCTTCTAAATATTTTCCCCCTTGTAACTCTGCTAGAACAGCACAGTTACGACAATAAGTAACTGGGATGTATGTCATTACGGTTTGTATACAGTTCTGAAGAGTGATAGGTTTCATTTCTACATAGTTATCTTGGTGTCGTTATGTAAGCGATTTTTGGAATAAGTTGTTAAGCCTCAAGCGAGGTAGAGGTTGTGGCGGATGTTGAACAGAGCATATACTAGAAGAGCTGACTTGCCTTTTGAGTTGTAGACCTGTGACGAGATTGAAGATCAGATAATAAAAATATCAATCCAATGATTGCCGTTATGAGAATTATTTTTTGATGGAGGGCTTTTCTTTGCCGTAAACTAAGTGCGTCATTAAGATTGGCTTGAAATGATAGACAAATATAAAGGACTTTAGTGGACAGATGGAAAGCTTGTAGAAACAGTCTAAGTTTATTGTAGGCGTGCTACAAAGCTAAAATAATCTGTCTAGGCTTTTGGTTTGAATGCCATTTGACTTTGATCTGTTCCGTGGTAAAGGATCCCTTTGGCTTTGCCTAGGCGTGCCATGAATTCGTGAGATATACGCATTGCAACATAGTATGGGGCAACCTTCGTAGGGTCGGAGATGAGTCCGGGGGAAGCAAATGGAGGAGACATGGTCCATTCATGAGAAAGAATCCTCTGGGGAGAGAATTTGCAACCATATATAGCAACGGTCGCTATATTGTCTTGAAGAAGGTGCTTGGCTGACTCATAGATGGAGCTTTGGCATTTATCTTCTGTAACACTAACAGCCTCATTGAAAACCGCCTGGGCAAATTCGCGGGTTGGGTTAGAAGCAGCAATCATAGCCGAGGGAACACACAAGGCAGCAAGTCCGGCTATGATGGAGCTTAGCGCAGCTCGCTTCTTTAATGCCTCAGGCACAGGGGCTTCATATTTTTTGATACATAAGCGGGCAAAATAATAATAGCGGAGGATCGGAGGACGCCGGTTGGCCGTCAGCTCTTGGCTGTTGTATTCTTCAAGGGATTCGCTTGCTCCCCAAGACGACACGACCTCGCAGAGAAGCTGGCGAGCCATATTTTTCTCGGGCTCGCTGCAAGCGTAAACTGAAGTAAGCCTATCATATTGTTTCAAGGCAAAGGTAAGTAAAGTCTCAACGTTAAAGCAAGGCTGAAACAGGTTGGCCTTGTTGGCAATTGCCATGGGAGTAGCTGCTTCACGTCTTTGTAACATAAAACAAATAATATCGACAAACGATACTGTCGCAGGGAAATCAGTGGGCTGCCAATCGGTCCAATCAAAAGTCAAGTCAACTTCTTGCTTATAATTGGTCAACGAAGTAATCCCAGGGAGGGGCTTGGACTATATGGATTATCAGGGGAAAATACAACTTCATCTTACAGTGGTGGCTTTGCTAATGTCAGATGCAGGTTCAGCCTCTTGGTTCTCCACGAACCGTTTAAACATCTTAGTCCCAGCCTTGTTTTTAATTCCAGCAGAATTGGGAGCTTGAGGGGAAGGACTGGGGCAAGGCAAGGCATTTGTTTCGGGAGAAATGTCGTTAGGCTGTGTGAAAAAGGCTGCAGCGTTCAGATGTGTGAACCCATTAATTATTGTTGGGTTATCACCCTGCGCATCCCCTAGTGCCTTCCGTTCTTGAGATACTTCTGAAGCTGGAGAGTCCACTGGCCTTGTTTGCACTGCCAAACCCTGCTCAAAAACCCATTAATCTTTAAAGTTATCAACAAAGTTAGACAAAAAATTACATTAGCGAAAGAAGAAAACAAATGGCTTTCTAACTGCGAGGGGAAACTTTTTAGAGGTTCATCAGCCGAGGCATGCTGTCGTGAAAAACTTTTGGTTTCATCAAATAATTTTTGAACTGCAGCGATGGCTTCGTCAGTGCAAGACCTGATTCGCTGCAGAGATTCTAATATTTCCTCAGCTTTGAGAGACATGATGCCTATCGATTCAAATATTAGAACGGAAAAATAAGAAGGCAGGATAAGAGCCAAAAGCTTTTTTCCAAAATAGGGTGAAAACATTGCTTGATTTTTCCAAATAAAAGATAAATGGGATAACGTAAACCACGGTAACCTTGCAGCTCATGTAAAATAAGCTTAACAATTGAAAATATAGGTTAAAAGGCGTACATGATATTGATCAGTAGTTTAATTATTTAGGCGTCAGGGAACTAGCTTTTTGCCGGGTGGGTGTAGATTTTCTCCAGATATTTTAATCACAAAGACAGGTGGTTTTTTAACAAAACATAACCTCTGTGAGAAAGAAGAGCTTATGAAAAGAAAAAGACAACTTTATTTTCGTATGCAGAAGCAGATTGTAACGTTTTTGAAAGTTGAGTAAATATTTTTAGAAGCATGAAGGCTAATAGCAATCTATACTTTGAAAAAGAAGCAATCTGTAGATCTCATTAACTAGTAAGATTTAAAATGCTGCTTCAGCTACTGGTTACCTTATTGATCCTTGAAGCAAAAAAATTCGCACAGAAATAATTTTGAGTTGCGCCTAAAAGTTTCGTAGTGCTTTAGAGGTGGAATATAAGATTCGCACTTTTGAAGCGATTACTCAGGCTAAGCTTTGGAGGACCAACCCTCATAAGCGAAATCAAACCATGGCAAAATTGTACCTGGCTGTGTGCACGAATTCAAGGTTGCAACTGGCTCGCTTTAGAAGCTAGAGTGATTTCAAATAAATGATTTTTATGCTTTAGTAAATTGCGATGCTATGTGATTCGGTTTTTAATCGCCTCGAGTACATCGTTAATCTGACCTTGGCATGTGAAGACGTTACCGCCTTAATTGCAACACCCGACTGTGGTCACAGTTAATTTTTAGGCAATGGCCACTGATATTTTTGCCAGCAGTGCTCCTTAAGACACTAAGGCCCTAAATCCAGCTGAATAGTGTTATTCAATCCACTATATGGCAAACTTTTATAACTCTTTTAGCCTTAAGACGTCACTAATGAAAAAGGCATGACTTTTAGAATCAAGCTTCATTCAAAATCACTATCTTTTTTACATTGTTTAATAATCGATACTTACTTTATTTTGACCCAATTAAATAAAAGGATTTTCCGGGCAATCCCCACTAGTCTCACCCGATCAGGGCAAAGTCAATCAAGCGGTAGAGCCAGATAAAGTATTAATCCTAACTTTGTCATGAGTAGCAATATTCAGACAATATTAATTTTTCCTGTGAATTGTTAAGTATTTTTCAGGAAGCCAGGTATAGGTAGAGCCATTGGGTGACTCAGGATGGGGTGCCGTCAAGCCGGTGGGTAATGCCCACCATAGGATGGGTGCTAACTTGATAATGTAAGATAAGGAACGTCCAAGAAGAGACCAGGGTCCTGAGTTGGGCACCATAGAGTCCACTAATCCTGTCAAAGTAATATAGAGTACTCCAAACAGTTGGGTAGAGGTGGTCTTGGCTGTGTCGGTAGGTTCCATTGGGCGGTCCAGTCGCAGGGTTAAGGGAGGAGTCATGGGGATGAAGAAGACAGGCAGATAATTTTACTTGTCTTTGAATAATCTTGGTAGTCTCATGTACCATTTTCCTTCGTGACCTATAGTTTCAGTCTCTCTAGTCCTTGCCAAGGGGTCAGCAATGAGTTTTTTCTCCAAGTTGAACTCAGAGTAGGCTGGGTTTGGTGGGTATTTGGTGAAATGCACAGGTCCAAAGGGGGCTCCGGGGGGACAGTATAGTGCTGAGGGTGGTTCAGCAGGTTGGTCTCTAGAGTGGGTGGTTGCCTGGTTGTCTACTTGGCCGGTGGTGAGACAAAAGATCACTAAGACTAGATAAGGTAGGGTTTGTTTGAACCAAAGATTCATAAAACTTTATTATCAAAAACGACAACAGGGTCATCCTCATACCGCTGGGGTTATTATACCAGGTGATTTTATTTCTTTTCTTTTTGCAGACTTCAGGCCCGTAGATAGTTTACTGAAAGGACATGGATCTTGGCTTTTGGTTTTGAGGTCTGTGGTCTTAGTTTGCTGCTCTGACAAACAGAAGTGGTGATGCTTTGCTCCGCCGCTACAGTCCATCACATCACCTGAGCAGTCAAATTGCATTACCCATTCTGGACTGGTGACTGGCAGCAGCTGGTGAACATTGTCAGGGCTAGGAGTAGGCCTTGTTTTAACCTTCTTTGGGCAAGCTACAGCTTCTGCGTAGGTCTGGATCTTTGGTGGCACATGGTTAACACCAATCTGGTGACCATTTGGGGAATAATCCTTATGAAGCTGACAGATCTTGGAGTAATTCAACAACTCGGTGTGATGATCCACATGTTTGGTGTTTTTGCAGGTGGGGATTATGTTGGCCAAGTGAAAGTTTAGTGGCTTCTGTTAAAGAAGTAGCTATAGGGCTGGATCCAAAGGCTGGAAAAATTGATTTTAGTGTCTTTTGAGAGGAAAATAGTTTAAAAGAAGTAGTTAAATAATAATTAAATACTGCCTGATTATGATTAAAAAAGGATTAAAAATCATATAATGGAAAAGAAAGAGGAGGAAAAATAACATATAGTTTGTTAGAACTATATGTTATTTTAAAAAGAAGAATTAAGGAGGAAATGAGCTTGAAGGAAGCTGGAAATAGAACAGAGAAACTGTAAGTGCAAAAGAGCAAATTTTGCCAAGAACAACTAGGTGAGGTGAAAGAACAAACAGCAAGCAGGTTTGAAGTTGCAAAACATTGAAAGAAACACAGAGAAACACAGAGAAACGTTGAAAAATTGAAGGGTCAAAATTTGCCTAAGTAAAACATATGTGGAAGCGCTTGAGATTTGCCGGGGAAACATGACAGGAATTATGGCGAAACCATTTGAAACGCGGAGCAGTTGATTACCCGGAGTGAGACAGCTTTGAGTTCAAACCAGGGTCAAGAACGGGTCATCTGGGGAAATCTTTTCAGTGAAACCATTGAATTTAGGCGTGTGATTGGCTGCAAGCTGGAGTCTATTTAATCAATGTTTTAAGGGCTTTAACTTAAGAGTTAAAGCCTAAAAAATGAGGAGAAGAAGCAGAAAATTCAGGGCTTTCATTGGCTGAAGTAAGTTTAAAGGTTTAATATATTATAGAAGAAGAAAAACAGGATAGTTTAAGCTTTGAAGAACCAGAGTTCTAAGAGAGGTTTTGGTCTGAAACAAGGGGCTATAAAAGGGAGTGCTATCTGAGGCTCTTCAGGGACTGGGCCAAGTGGATTAAAAAGGCCACTAAAGCTACAGAAGGAACCAAAAACCAAGGATAGGAAGCCAGAGCTAGGAACAGACCACAGGAGGCTAAGATGGGAACACAGGAGCCCAAGACCAAGGTGCAGGAACACAAGACCAAAGTGCAGAAGCCCAAGACCAAGGAGCAGGAGTCAAAGACCAAGTACAAGGAGTCCAAGAGATTGTTGAAGGACTCCAAGTATTGGCAAATCCATATTGTTTCCTTAACCCCCCGGGCCATATACCAGAAGGGTTCTAAGGGGATATTCCTTCTGAGAGTGAATAAAGGCCCATTTCAACCCCTATACATATTTCTGAGATACATTTCCCCTTACTAGAGAATGACAACCACTTCCAGCTGGTCCCTGGCTACAATCCAGGACACACTTGGGGACTGGTGACCAGGAACCCCACACTTGGGTTTGCAACTCAGTGAGTTGGTGGGTCTCAGTCTCTCCTGAGTGACTTAATTTGCCTTTAGAGAGTCAGGGTTTGATTCCAGGGTTTCTAATGTTGATTTCAAACTTCCAGTCTTGACACTCAGCAGGTTGGCAGGTTTCAGTTCCTCCTGGTTGGGGCAAGATATCTCTTACGGTCAAGGGTTTAGCCCAACTGGTAGTCTGGCTGGCTTCCATCTATCCTGGTCATAAAAAGGCTTTTCTGAGACCCGGGGTTTGATTCCCAGGTTTTCAATACATTTATTGAAATGTCATTCATGAAAGTGGCCAGCAGGTGGGCTCACAGTAGCTGGCTGGCAGGAGGGGGCAGGAAGATATTCTGTCAATTATTTTTCTTTTGACTAATTTCAGTCAAATTTGATACATCTTTTATTTTCTCAATATGTAACTTTTTATCTTGATAATAAAACAAAAACTCAAAAAAATCTATTTAAAAATAAAAGCTATGCTTCACACAACTAATTATTTTTTATTTTGTTTTTTTTGTTTAAGAGTCTTAATTTAAATCTTTACCTTTTTGAAAGCTAATTAAATTAAATTTTACTGCTATAAAATAAATAAGAACATTAAAAATTTCAAAGAAAAACTGTTATAGATAATACTTTATTTATTTTGTATTTCTAACTTTTTATTGCTACAAAGTAAAAAAATTACATATCAAGAAAATCATAGCTGAATCAAATTTGACAGAAAATCAGTTGGTAGAAAAATAATAGACATAATATCTTCCTGCCCTGCAAGAGCAGATGTGGCTGGTTGGTTGGTTGGTTGATGGGTTGGCAGCAGGACCCCACAGTGGAGGAGTTTGGAATTCTGAATCCAATTTTAATACAGAATCAAAATTTTGGATTTTTTATTGGCAGTTTCCCCAATAAGGAAAAACTGCTGCTCATATTTGCATATTTTGTTTTCACCAAATTAATAACATTTTTTTTTGCTCACTGTTGTGCTTTTTGTATTACAGCGCCACAATTATTTGAGATTATAGGGTACAGGACATTTGCCAGAATACAGTCATATGTGAGGATATGAGTAGTATTGTATCAGAAGAGCCAGGATTGAATGGAACCATAATTATTGCCCAGAAATGGCTTCTGATTGCGCAGAAGCACTTAAGGATTAGGATAAAGATCAAACAGATTAAGGATAAAATAAAGATAATTCAAAGGTGATTTTATTGTAAATGATTAATTCTTCTTATACCTTTTGCAAGGGTAATCTCTGGGCTGCTAGCAATGTCTTCTAGGACATTCTAACACACCCCTAATTTGGGTAATTATTAATCTAGGTTTGGCGCCTAGTGCACATCAACCAATATAATATCTTCATCTTCACCCAGCACAGGTGATCCTTGCTGGTTAGGAATAATTTAGTACTTCAAGATCACTTCTTACTTCTATGGCATCCTGCAAGCTTAATGCTTATTAATGTGATAAATATGGGAATTCAAGATTATGGGGAATCAAACCCAGCGCCTTGGCGCTTAATGTAAAGGTAAAGCGGTGTCGCGGCGCCTGCAATAATTTTCAGTTGGCATGGCGGTGCTTGACGTAAAAGTAGTTTGGCACTTTGGCGCCTAATCCAGTTGCTAGGTGGAGCAGCGGTGCTTGTGTCTTTTCCTAAGTGGCGTGGCAGCAAATAATGTATCACGTAAGTGCTGCAGCGGCACTTATCATTGGCTAATTTAAGGTTCAGGTCAGCAGGCTACTGCTGATCCAATATGAATATTATTTATACTATCAATTTATGTTATTTGATAGCTGCAATTTGTATCTGCGAGCTCTGTCATAATTAGCATCATTGTATTTTGTACTACTAATTTATGGATTTGGTTGTAGCAATCCTAATCTGTGAGCTCCGTCATAATTGGCATCGTTGCTTGGTCAAAATTCCCAACACTCACTATCAGAAATATTTTTGACATTGGGTGAGAGTTACCCAGCTTCATTCCTATCCCAGCTGTTCTAAGCATTTCAGTGCCACCTAGGAAAATTCATCCCAGGTCTTGTGAATTTGAATTCACTAGGGATTTTGATTAGCCTAGTGACTAATAATATGCAAATTAGTGGATGCAAAAGCAAGTCATTTTGATTTTGCAGTGAAATGTTCCTCATGACCAACTATTAGCTGACATCAATACAGTAGTTTTCAAACCTGTTGAGTAAAATTTATATTATTTAGTTTAAAACACATGAACTCAGTCACAAAATGTATTTCAAATGGAACCAGTTGAATGTAAATTTACTCTTTAAAGCTTCCATTTATCTAGGGCCAGAAAACAAAAATTAATCTGTTGTGTTTGGCTCCTGGAGACAACATCCAGGAGGAAACAACAGGAAATATTTATAACAAAAGATTTGAGGTTTAAAGCTAGCCTTGTGTTGGCCTTCAGGGCAAAATTAAGGGCACATACCTTAATTTCCCAGAAAACAAGATGAGAAAGTCCTTTTGGCAGAAAGGACAGGAAAAAGCTTGAAGATTATTAAAGCCAACACAAATATGGATAAACTTGTCTTCATTAGGAGAAATGATTCTACTTAAATAGTAGACAAGGGACAGTGATCACACATTAGAAAGACAGAGTGGCTGAGGGGGTCACGTTGGGATGAGGTCATATCAGGATCATTCACAGACAGGTATGATAATCCGGAATGGGTGGATATTGGACCAGACCCATTTGCAGAAGGCAAGTGTGATGATCCACATGTGTGCTTTTTTGCAGGCAAGGGTTGATTTGGCTTCAAATAAAGACAATATGCTGAAGACTGACAATGTGTGGTTAGCTGGTGACGCTGTAAACTAGTAGGTAACATAGGGCTGCTAGGGGTAAGTAGGGGGAGCCTAGTAGGTAACATGGTCTACTAGGGTAAGTAAGGCCTGCCTGGTAGGTAACAAAGGACTACCAGGGGCAGATGTTGCCTCAACCCAGCAGAAGATATTGGCTGCTTTGGGCTATAGTGCTTCACCTAGAAGGGAACTGTGGCTTCGAGAAGGTGAAGACTGAAATAGCAAGCAGGGAACTTTGTCTGTCTGGGGGGAGTAGGTTTTGGACCCCTGGCAGGTAATGTGGGCTGCCAGGGAGGGGAAGAGCTTGGAGGGCTCAATGTACCCTAATACGCTTACAGGAGGTCTGTGAGCAAGCACCCTACCTAACAGACTGGTAGGGTGTCCTTGTTTATGCCCCTATGGGAGCTTTGGGGAAACCCAAGGTGAGCATTGGAGGGTGTAGATTTGCTCAGAGGTGTCACCAAGGTGGCTTGCTTGGGGAAGCAAGCTGCAGAACTTGGTGTGATCAGGCCTCTGGGAAGTAGAGCTGATTACTCTGCAACTGAAAGCCTGGACTTAATCACCTGGGTGAGTAAAGACAACACAGACATTGATCTATGGTTGAATGGCCTAAGTGGATTGCCACTTGCGAGGGCCCAGTCAAACGCCAGTTTAATGTAGACTCATGCCTGGGTCTATGAGTTCTGGTAATGGGGGCTGAGATAAAGAACCGAGGTGGTTCACGGAATTAGCAGAGAAAACTATCAAGAGGGACTGTTTGGTCACAGTGAAGGCTAGTTGATGGACTGTTAATTCATATTGAATGGAATGAACCAATATGGTTCAGTGTGTAGAAGGAACAAAGGAGGTTCCTAGTGAGGATTTGGTGAGGAACTGGTTAAGGATAAGCTGAAGGACAAGGAGATTATGATGCAGGACTAGCTGATCATAATGCAGGATGGCCAGAGGACCAGAAGTTGGTGCCAAAGAACTGAAGAGCTGAGATGATGAACTAGCTGGACTGGATGCAGAGGCTGGAAGAGCTGGTTTTAGTGACTTTTGAGAGGAAATTTAGATAAAAAAGAAGCAGTTAAAGAATAATTAAATACTGCCTGATTATGATTAAAAAAAGATTGAAAATCATATAAATAAAAATAAAGAGAAGGAAAAATAACATATAGTTTGTTAGAACTATATGTTATTTTTAAAAGAGGGATTGAAGAGGAAACAGGCCAGAAAGAAGCTGGAAGAAGAACAGAGAAATTGTAAGGGCAAAAGAGCAAATTTTGCCAAGAACAACTAGGAAAGGCAAAAGGACAGGCAGCAGGCAGGTTCAAAGGTAAAACATTGAAGGAAACATGGAGAAACATGGAGAAACGTTGAAAAATTGAAGGGTCAAAATTTGCCTAAGTAAAACATATGTGGAAGCGCTCAAGATTTGCTGGGGAAACATGACGGGAATTACGGTGAACCGTTCAAAACGCGGAGCAGTTGTTTACCTGGAGTGAGACAGCCTCAGGTTCAAACCAGGATCAAGGACGGGTCATCCAGGGAAAACTTTTCAGCAAAACTATTGAATTGAGGCGTGTGATTGGCTACAAGCTGGAGTCTATTTGATCAGTGTTTTAAGGGCTTTAACTTAAGAGTTAAAGCCTAAAAAATGAGGAGCAGAAGCAGAAAATTCAGGGCTTTCATTGGCTGAAGTAAGTTTAAAGGTTTAATATATTAGAGAAGAAGAAAAACAGAATAATTGAAGCTTTGAAGAACCAGAGTTCTAAGAGAGGATTTTGGTCTGAAATAAGGGGCTATAAAAGGGAGAGCTATCTGAGACTCTTCAGGGGCTGGATCAAGTGTATTAAAAAGGCCACAAAAGCTACAGAAGGAGCAAAAGACCAAGGATAGGAAGCCAGAGCTGGAACAGACCACAGGAGCATAAGATTAGAGCAAAGAAGCCCACAACTAAGGTACAGAAGCCCAAGATCAAAGCGCAGGAGCCCAAGACCAAGGTGCAGGAGCCAAAGACCAAGTACAAGGAGTCCAAGAGATTGTTGAAGGAATACAAGTTTTGGCACAAGCCCTTTATTACTCCCTATCCCAAGGTCATATATCAGAAGGTTTATAAGGGGATCTTCCTTCTGACTGTGAATAAAGCACCTATTACAACCCCTATCCAAATTTCCCGTGTAAAGAAAGAATATAAGTTCCATGAGTCAATTACCCCATATTTTCTATCCTAGCCCAGGGGATGAGGAATCCTATTGCATAGGGTGCAGGAAGTTTGCTTCTAGTAAATCTGCCCAGGAGGAGTGGGAGAAGGTGATGAGGCATTTGGAAATGACAAATAGAGGAAGAGAGTTCATTGGGGGAGAGTTTGCAAGACTAATACAGGATTGGTATTGGCCTACAGAAGGGCTGGTGCCTGCTGAAGTACAAGTGTACGGTGGAAACACTTGCTTAGTAATTGGGAAGGTACTGGAGGAGATTTCTCTTATTCAAGCCAAGTATAAGCTCCTCACCAACCATTCACCACTGTTGGAGAATGAGGACTCCTCCAAGCCAGTCCCTGGCTACAACCCAGGACACACTTTGGGGACTGGTGTCCAGGAACCCCACAGCAAGGAATTTCTAAACTTGAAGGCAAAACCAGCCAAATCTTTGCAGATATCAATATTTAAAGGCCATATTGATATAGCATTAATGGCGTGATTTCCAACATCTCCCCCCTCAAGATTGGACACAGGGAGTTGATATTTGCGGAGAAATTTGGAGTGAACACGGGCAAAAGGACGTCCAGAAGACAGCAATTTCACAGTATACTTGACACCCTTTTTAAAGGTGACTTCACAGGGCCCAACCCAGAGGGAATCCAGCTTATGAGCTCTACCACCTGTACAATTCTGGTAGTAGAGAACAAGATCGCCTATTTGATACTCAAAGAGGGAGGCTCTAGCAGCATTGGACGGGGAGAGTTCTAAAGCTTTGACCTTGTAAGCAGGTGAATAAGCTGTTGCTTGGATGTCAATGATACAATTAGTTAAATATTTAACATGGGCCTCAGGATTTTTAGACACATCAACTTTGATCAAGGGGGTCCCAAGATTGAGGGGGTGGTGGCTTCACGTCCATACAGCATGGCAAAAGGGGACTGACTAGTTACTTGGTGTCTACTGAGTTGGTAAGCAAAGAGGGCAGCAGGGAGGAACATATCCCAATTGGCAGCGTCAGAGAGCGTGAGCTTCCTCATTAAGGACACCAGGGTGGAATTGGCTTGTTTGACAGTCCTATTAGTTGAAGGGTTATATGGTGCAGAGAAATATTGGTGGGTTTCATAGCCTTGACAATAGACGTGATGAGGCAAGCATTAAAGTTGGTACCATTGTCAGAAATCAGGACTTGAGGGCAGCCATGTTGATAGAAGATATCTTGCAGCAAGAAATTAGCAGTGGTCTTAGTGTTGTAACTGTGCTGTTTTAGCAGAGTTACAAGGGGAAAAATATTTAGAAGCTAGATAATAATCTTTATTGAGAGATAGTGATTATATAGTCATTGTGAATCAAGGATAACAGGAACATGATTGTTGATCACATGGTTGGATGGAAGAAGGGGGTGACTTGATCCTGGTAATGAGTCAAGCACATCCCAAGGTATCCACCATAAAGGATCATCATCTGTTCATGTGTTGGATTTTGTAATTTGAGTTGACTTCCTAGTCTAGCTTCAAGTGACCAGGTAATTGGATTGCAGGTCACAAACCCGCTTGGTTGGAACCTTGCTGGCGGGTTGAGCCTGCGGTTTTGACACCCCCTGACCAAAGGTCAGCCTCCTCTGGGGGCAGGTTGTCAGGGAGGTTGTCAGGAGCCTGGGCGCTGTATTGGACTAATTGTTGTTCTGTGGCGGGCAGGGCAGTTTTACGTTGTTTTTGTCTCGCTTTGCAGGGTCATAGGCAATCATGGTATAGGGTCTTATCTTGCTTGCGTTTTCCAAGCCCTTGCACAAGGTAAGTGTTATTGTGGTTTACCTTTAGAATGATTGCTGGCCCCACTTTTTTGGATTGTAGTTTGCTCTTGTCAACATTCATGACCCAAACTTTGTCCCCCACTTCATGTCTATTGCAGATGGGGACAAAGGTCTTTTGTAGACGTTCATTTTCCCTTTCTGTTTGCTTGCTGTTGGCCTCTATTACTTGAGGGTCTGAGCAAGGGGGGACTTTACTTGGAATTTCCAGTTTAGGTCCTGTCAAATCTTGAATGATATTGGGCTGTGTACCGTATACCAGTTTAAAAGGGCTTTTCCCAGTGGATCTGTTCACTTGGATTTGACACACAAGTAGCGCAGTTGGTAGCTGCTTATACCAGTCTTCAGGTCTCTCGGTGGTGAGTTTGGCTAAGGCTTGCAAGAGGCTACATTAAGCCGCTCTACACGTCCATTGGCCTGTGGGTGGTATGGTGTTATTACGGTGTTTTTGACCCCATTTTTTTTGAGGTATACATTGGTTGTTTTGGAGGTTAATTCTTCCCTCCATTGTTTATCAGGAGTTCTGGCTTTCTGAACTTGCTGATTATCTCTTTACCAATAAATTGTTGTACATCATTGCCAGTGTGTGCCTTTACTGCTTGGGTTACTGGCCATCTTGTAGCAAAGTCAATGGCAGTGATGATGTATTTCTTGTAATGGTTTTTCCTGGCATGGGGCCAAAAATGTCAAGAGCCCATACCTTGAAAGGTAGTTGTGTGCAGATGGGTAGTACTGAATTTGGAGGGGTTGCACTTTTGGCAAATTTCTTGCATACCTCACATTGGTCTAGAACTTCTTGAATATTGCAATACAAGGTTGGCCACCAGGCCTTATGCTTAAGGAACTCAGATAGGTTTTGACTCTTGGTATGTCCAAGGTCTCTGTGATAGCGTAGGATGGTGTCAACTTGCTGATGTGTAGGGATGTAGGGAATGGTTGTGCTGTCAGACATTTTTCTGTGTAGGGTCTCATATACTTTGGTAAATAGGTGTTCATTTTTGATGACTGTTTCCTTTGTTATGTCAGTTGTGCCAGGGGGAAACCTTCATCCTTTGTTTGCAGTACTAAGAGGGGCCAGTATGGGTTGAGCCCATTTTCTCCTCTTGAAGCACAGACATACAGGCGGGACAGGGCGTCTGCCATGGCAAGCTTGGCCCCAGGCTTGTACTGGATGAGCATGTTAAACCTCTCCAATAGCTTCATCCATCAGGCTTGGCAGCGCAACAGATTTGCTTGAGTTTTGAAATAAATGATGACTTGTGGTCGGTTAATGCTGTGAATTCTTCCTGCTGCTCTAGGTAACAGCGCCATTTGACTAGATAGTGCACAATAGCCAACAGTTCTTTGTCATGGATATGGTATCAACACTTGCCATCTGTCAATTTTTGCAATTTATAGGCTATAGGCAGGAAGTCACCGTCATTATTTTTGATTTGTAGTACTCCCCCAATGGATGCATCTGAGGCGTTGGTTTCCATTTGGTATTCCCCGTCATGTTTGGAGTATTGCAGGATGGGAGCTGTTGTGAGTTTCTCCTTGAGGCGTCTAAAACAGAGGTCACATTGGGGGGTCCACACAAACTTGGACTTGTTGACTGTTATGGTGGATAAGGGGGCGGTCAAAACGTCATAGTCAGGTATGAAGCGGCGTACATAGGCCACTATTCCCAAGAAGGTATGGAGCTCCAACTTATCCTTGGGTAGTGGCACCTTGCAGATGGCCTGTATCTTTTGACTGCCGGGGTTTTTGCCATCCTTTGAGGCTATGTGTCCCAGGAAGGGTAATTGCTCATGGAAGAACTGGCACTTGGAGGGTTAGGCCAACAGTTTGTGTTGTGCCAAGGTAGTAAAGACTGCCTCAAGGGTTTTGTGATGCTGTTCCAACAAAGGGCTGTAGACAATAATGTTGTCCAGGTACACTAGGGCGTGCTTGCCTATGTGTGGCACAAATACTTTGTTCATGAAGGTTACAAAAGTAGAAAGGGTATTTGTCATGCCAAAGTTGAAACTACACATTTATAGGAGCCGTATTTGGTGTGGAAGGCTGTTTTGGGGATGTCTTCCTCCTTGATGCAAATCTGGTTGTAGCTTGCTGTCAGGTCAATCTTGGAGAAGACTGTGACTCCTCCTAAGGCATCAAGGAAGCCGTCAATCAGTGGTAGTGGGTAACAATTCTTAATGGTAACTTTGTTTAGGGCTCAGTAGTCTGTGACCAGACGTAAGGTACCATCTGTGACAGAAATTGTGGGATAGTATGGAGCCATTTCTAAGTGATGGGGAATTACCACCCAAATCCACATAGAATTAATGACTAACCACCAACATGGCTTCAAATATCTTTTTGTGAAATTTCCAATTGTAATACCAGGATTAAGCAGAACAATTAATCCTAACCAAAGTAGCCCAGGATAAATGGCCTGAGACAACATCAACAAATCTTCAGAATAAAATTCTGGACATTGGGAGGCAACACAATTTTCAGTTTCAAGATTGGGGGGAGGAGCTTCAAAATTGGTTGGCGTGAGATTAACATTGGGTGGCACCAACAACAAAGTTCCAACTGCAGGACCCCATCTTCCAGAAATGATTCTGTTGAGAATCAGATTGTACAGAGAATATTGTAACAACCCAACCACAGGATGCATTTTTAAAAAAGTAAATTAGAACTTGGGATAAATGATTTTTATTGAGTAAAATTTTGGGAGGACTCAACTCTTAGAGTTGAAACAGTGAAAATTATTCAATATATATCAGAAAAATCAACTAAGCAATACCACCTGAGTCTTGACCTCCTATTCCTTCCCCATTGTCAAGTAAGTATCTGGTCCACATTACAAAGAACCCTTGTGTGACTAGTTTCTGACAACCATGCTGATTGAAAAGCTCATATTGGGTGACCCTCAATATACGCCAAATTATCAATGTCAATTTGCAAGGGGGAACTGGTTTCAGCTGACAGACTGGAGTAGCCATAACCCATTTTTGATTGATCATTTGACTTAAATCCGTTAACTTGGTCAATTTTGATAAAGGTTCTACGGCTTTTCAAGCCTTCTTGCTTGGGCAAATAATAACCAGCATGATGGAACCTACTGTGACATTACCCTCCGCTTTAGTCCTGGGCACAATACCACCATCCGGGAGATGGGATAAGGAGAAATTCTTATGGGCAGGTGGGAGTTTCATTGCGGCCAAGGTAAGTTTGAGGTGACCAATAGCAGTGGTGTTGCACTTGTAGAACTCATGAATCAGATCTGGGGAATTGGAACAATTGTATTGGGAACCCAGGAGTTTTCAGAATCAGGATAACCCTTCCACGACATCAAATATTCAAAGCGTTGTTGATTTTTGCAGGAAGCCAAAATACAATTTAACTCATACTCAGGTTCTCCCTCCACAAGAATGGGTTGGAAAGAAGGAGTCTCTGTACCTTAAAGGGAGTAAGAAGACATTTATGAAAGGTGTGGAAAATCTTGAAAGCAGGAGGTAAATCCAGCCGATAGGCGGAGGGACCAATTTGACGTTCAACTTTGAAGGGACCAACTTGTTTAGGCCCTAACTTACAACAGGGAACCTTCAGTTTCATATTGCAAGAATTAACCATGACTAGATCACCCGGCCTGTAAGTTGGACCTTCCTGGCGCTTGCAATCTGCATATTCCTTGTAAGTTGTCATGGCAGCAGCAAGGGTAACCTGGAGCTCCTGATAAACCTGCTTCAATGCAGCAGCCTGATCAGTTGCAGCTTCCACGTTGCTAACCCAACAAGGACCCATATTAGAAGAAGGGTTGTAACCCACATTGGCATAGAAGGGCAATACTTGAGTTGACGTGTGAGGGGCGTTATTATATGTGAACTCTGCCATGGGTAGATTATCACACCAGTCATCTTGTTGCGCATTAGTGTAGCAATGTAGGTAGACCTCCAAACTTTGGTTTACCCTCTCTCATTTGTCCATCAGATTGGGGGTGGAAAGCCGTGGAACAACACGATTTGATACCTAGAATCCCAGTGAAAGCTTCCCAGAACTGAGCAATGAATTGGAGCCTACAGTCACTCACAATCTTCATTGGGATGCCATGTAGGGAAAAAATTCTATTCACAAACAACCTAGCCGTTTCCACCAAAGTAATTGTGGTTGAGCAAGGTACAAAGTGTGCCATTTTTGTGAAACAACCTACCACCACCATGATTGCGTTAAACCCATTGGAATTGGGAATTTCACCAATGAAATCCACTGACACAGACGTCCAGGGTCCTGCAGCAGGCTGCAGTGGAACCAATAAACCTGTAGTCCTGTTCTAGCTTGCCTTAGATTAAACACATACCAGAAAATTGCAAACAAAAGCTGCCACCTGCACTGTCAAACCTTTCCAGGAAAACTGGCAGCAGATTAGTTCCACTGTTTTTTTTTCCCTGGGTGGCCTGCCGTTGGACAAGTATGATGAGTCTCCATAATTTCATCCCAAACAGTTCCTTCTGGGACCCACAAGAAACCTTGATGATATAGGACAGGACCTATCTTATGATAACCCTGAGGCTGACCTACTGGGTTTGCACATGCTAGCTCTAATAGCCTATCATAACCTTTGGACAAAGGTTGCAGAAACTTAAATTTGGAATATAAGTCCAGGTCTGTGCCTTTAGTTAAGGACATAGTAGCCAGCGTAGCAGGTGGAAAAAATACAAAAAGCACCACAGCCTCATCTGGAATCATAGTATGTGTGTTAAACTTAGCATCCACACTAGCATCTGGGAGATGGGAAGGATTCCTGATTAGTGTATTGGCCAAGTGATTGTCTGATCCCTTAATAGACTTGTAGCAGAACTTGTATCTTGTCAGGTCACCATGCCATCTAGATTGACAACCTGACAAAACCCTGGGTTGTCAATAATATAGAAGAGCTTTATGGTCAGTTCTTACTACAAATGGATGATGTGCCAACATGAGATGGTGATGCCAATGCTTTAACAATTCCACAACAGCCAACAATTCCTTGTTATAAAGCATGTAATTGCGTTCACAAGCTTCCATCTTCCAGAAGAAATACCCTACTGGTCTCTCAATCCCGTTGCCAGCAGTCTGCAACAATACACCAGCCACAGCGTATTTGGATGCATCTGTGGAAACCACAAAAGGAAGCTCAGGATCCACATGTCTCAACACAGGTGATAATAACAAAAGAGCCTTGGCTGCCATGAACGCATTTGCGCACTCAGGCGTCCAGACCAAAGTTGTCTTACCACTAGCCAAATATAACGGGACGGCCACTTCAGACAGGTGTGGAGTGAACTTCTTCAAGAACTTGCAAGTACCCAAGAAACTATGGGGTTGGGATACTGTCACAGGAGTAGCATACTCTCAAACCGCAGCTTTCTTGTCAGGGGCAATGATGTGGCCATCCTCAAAGATAATATTACCCAGAAAGGTAACCTTATGTTTGAAGAATTCACATTTGCTTCTTTTAATGATCAAGTTGGCCTGGAGGATGCGCTCTACCATTGATGACAGATGGGCTTTATGTGACTCCTCATCTGGAGAGAATACCAAGATATCATCCATATACACAATGGCACATACACCCAGGAGATTCCCCAAGACAGAATCAATTAGTCAGTGAAAGCAAGCTGGAGCATTCTTCAATCCAAAAGGCATTACCCAGAACTGAAAGATACCCTTCTTGGTTCTAAATGCTGTCAATCATTCCATTCCTTCCGCAATCCTGATTTGATTGAAAGCATTTAACAGATCAAGTTTCAAAAATACCTTTGCCTTCTCAACACACCTTGAGATCTGTGTTTTGAGAGGTAAAGGATAGGGATCAGGGATTGTGATGTTATTTAAGTTCCTGTAGTCAATACAAGGACAAAGAGACCCATCAGCCTTTTGAACAAACAACAACAGAGAGCAAATTGACAAAGCCTTTTTAAAAATATACCCCTTTACCAGCATGTCACAAGTCCATTCTTCCAAACATGCGTCTTCCTTCAAGGTTAAAGGGTAAATATGAGACACAATTGAAATCAGATCAACAGTAACTTTAAACTCAAAGTCAAACTGAGTGTGCTTGGGAAAGACCTTGCCTCTGGTAGCGTCAAACACCACGGACCAGGGTTGTAAACATGCAGATAAATCTGAACTTGCGGGGACAGAGACAGGAACCAATTGAATAGTCTGAGAGGATTTCTCCATTTTGGACATACCTAACAGCAGAATACTAATATATATACCTAAAGAGTGTTCCACCTTTAACACATTTTCTTTCATTAAGGTGGATACATTATGATCTCACCACCAACTCACATCTAAAATGATAAGATACATCAGGGAGGAGAAAACAGAGAACCTCACGGTAAAAGACTGTCCCAAAACTACAAAGGTTACTGGCTTCTTCAGCTGAAAAGAGGGAAACATCTGACAGTTCCCACCCCTAACAAGCATTCCCGGGTGGTACTTGAGTTGTAGAAAGTTGGCAGTCTCCACACTCATGAAGTTTTCAGAAGCACCTGTATCCAAGAAAATGGCTGACTGATAGATAGTCTGACTGTTATCAATCCTACCATAAAACAAGAAGTAACCAGAAGTAGATTTATTTGCAGCAAAGGTGGAAATCTTGGCAGGGTCTTGTTTTTCATTGGCGGTACAGACGGCAGCTAATGAGGCAGGATGCTCCTGGAAGTAACGCTTGATCATCTCTTGGACAGCAGCTGGAAGAACAGGGTTATCACAATCAATGGGAACAAGGGGCAACTCTTCAGATGTAACCATGGAAGATCTTGTAGGTACAACATGCTGAAGCATTGCCAAGGAACTATCAGGACCGGACACTACTGGGGCCTTCTTTACATTGGCAGGTTTTTTCATCACTGCCAATTGCACCTGAGACGGGCTAGGGGGAGAACAATCTTGGCTTTGGTTGGAAGGAACTACCGCAGAGCAAGAACCAGAAAACAAGGAGCGCACAGCAAGTTTATCCTCAAATACCAACATACCTTGGTTGGAAGTGGACAGATTTGAGACCAGAAAAAGAATTTGGCTTACCAGGGCCTCAGTTGTGGTTAACAGGGAATCCCAAACCGCCAAATCCTGGGCAGTCTGGTCAACTGCTAACCACAACGCTGAGTGTCATGAATGACATTTCAATACTTGTATTGAAAATCCAAGAGTTGAGCCCCAGCTCCCAAAGGACAGATCAAACCCTCCAGGACAGTCCAGGACCCGCCAATCCGTTAAGTCACAAGCTCAAATTGTTGAATTACTCTGCGGCCTGCCGGCCTACTACAGAGGATTTCCTGAATAGTTGCCAGTCTGCCGCCAAACTGATGCCAACAAAGACTCATACCTACAAAGGAAATGTAACCTGGCTAATGGAGATTGGGGAAGGACCTACTGCCAACCTGCCAAGGGCCAATACTGGAGCTTTGGAATCAACACTGGAAGCCCTGGAATCAAACCCTGATTCTCCAAAGACTACTTGAGTCACGCAAAGTGGACAGGAACCAGCCCACTTGCTAAATTGCATAACCAAGTTGATGAGTTACTCCAAGATCCGCCAGTCTCCCAAGGACAATTCCCCAGATGGTCATCAGATTGATGCCAACCTTAAGCCACCCAAAATCTGAAACTATGCAGAGGTTCCAGCTTGCCTTAAGGATGTTAAAACAAAACCTATTTTAACTCTGCCAATGATCACCAGCAACTGCCAGCAGCTGTCCAGAGAGGGTAGGGCAATTGAACTACTCAGGTGACATAGTGAACTGTGGCGGTGGAACAAAGCATTGCTTTTCTATTCACCTGAGCAGGCGCTACCTGGATCTCCTGCCCTCAAGAATCTAAGCCAAGATTCATTCCCTGCCAGTGCCTTGTCTGCAAACCTGAACCCTGCAAAAATCAAAGAAGCAAAGTCCCATGGTATAAAAACCCCGGCGGTATGGTGAAGACCACATTCTCATTTTCAATAATAAAGTTTTATGAACCTTTGGTTTGAACAAATCTTATCTTACCTAGTCTTAGTGATCTTCCATCTTAACTCCAGATAAGTAGATCATCAGGCACCCGCCTCCTCTGGAGACCAACCTGCTGATCTCACCCAGGCATTATACTGTCCCCAGGAGCCCCCTTTGGACCTGTGCACTTTACTGAATACCCCCCAACCTGGCCTATTCAGAGTACAACTTGGAAATCATCCTCATTGCCAGCCCTTTGGCAAGGACTAGAAGTACCAAATACATAGGACGCAAAGGAAAGAGGGTTGAGATACCGCTCTTATTGTTCAAAGACAAGTACAACTACCTACCAGCGTACTTTGTTCCCATGACTCTACCATTAACCCCAAGACCAGACCGCCCACTGGAACCTACCAACGTAGCCAAGACCACCTCTACCCAACTGTTTGGAGTACTCTACATTACTTTGACAGTATTGGTGGATTCTGTGGTCCCCAACTCTGGACCCTGGTCCTTACTTGGGCAATCTGTATCTTATATTATCAAGTTAGCACCCATTCTATGGTGGACCTTACCCGCCGGCTTGGCCGCACCTCACCCCAGGCTGTCCAATGCCTCTACCTATGACTGGCTTCCTGAAATTATGACAATCTTTTACTAATACAGTAATCTGTTCCCCAAGATGTTGTTAACACTTGGGGCGACTTGTATGCTTTTTTTTGTGATAATCACTTATTACACCCATAAGGCAATTACCTCACTGATACTCTCATGGATGAAGAACCAACCCGCCAAAGAATTGAAAGACCCTGCACCCAGTGCAGAACCCCAGAACCCAGCCATGTCACAAGTGTAGAATATGATAGTGAACCAGACCACAACCAAGTTGGATATGCCCCAGATGGGCAAACTCACCTTAGAAGAAGCTTGTTGAGCCATGCCAGTCCTCCATCTCCACTTCCAAACCAACGTCAACGCCTACCCCAGTGAGACTGAGAAAGTCTTGGAGGTGGCCACCATGCTATCAGGAGACACACTGGATTGGTTTGGGAAAGCCACCGCCAAAGATGTTGAATTTTGCCTGGACTATTAAAAATTTGAGGCTGAACTCATGAGCACTGGCAATGACCAAGACACCAGATACTATGCACTGAACTTGATGTTAGAGATTGACAAGCAAACCGCCCTATCCAAGCCTATAATGATGAGCTCCTTAAACTTAAGAGGTGCACCCAACTTGAAGATGAACTATCTGCCATTATCTTCAGAAAAGGAGTTAACTCAGCCATGAAAGACCTGTTGAAGCACCACTGCCTACACTGAGCCTGGAGGAACTACTACCCCTATGCAAAGGCCTGAGTCTAAACCAAGAAGGACAGAACTTGTACCCTGCCCAAGCCGGCAGGGCCATGACGCCCAATTGACCAGGAATGTCCCCTGACAAGTTACAACACCACTATCAAAATAGGTTGTGTTTCTACTGCCATGAGGCCGGGCACTTAACCAGAGCATGACCTAAGAAAAATATACCTCCTGTATCCTTGGCACAAATAAACACCTCTGTACAATCTTACAAATTTATCCAAGTGACCATAGACTTTGTGGGAATCAAGCGCCAGATTGAGGCCTTTATTGACACAGGAGCTGATGAAAGCTTCATTGATGCCAACCTGGCAAAAGAATTAGGATTAACAGCTTCAGAGCGCAGCCTACAAATAAGCATGGGAAACAGTTCCCTGGACACTGGTTACAAGTGTGAACAGGAACTTTCTTTGACAATTGGATAGAACATGTACCCAACCCCCTTGATCCTCTTGCTGGGACTGCCACATCCTCTAGTACTGGGAGACTCATGGTCAAACAGACATGGCCTGATTCTAAACTATCATGAGCAGACCGCCACCTTGGGACAACCTGAGTCTTGTGATACCTTTACACTCTATATAAGCCATGGCAGAGCACCAAACAACAGACTCTTAACTATAAAGATGGAACCCAGCTTTGGGACACTACCCACCGCCTTGCAGAAGTGGGGCCATGTATTTAGCAAAGAAGAAGCCACAAGACTACCCAGCCACTCAATCTACAATCACACTATAGATCTGCTACCAGGTACCCAACCACATCACGGCCCCATTTATAGTTGTAACCACTGTGAGCAAGTGGCCTTGAAAGCTTACCTGGAGGATATGACAAAAAAGGGTTTCATCCAAGTGTCAAAAGCACCCTGCTTGTTGCCCATGCTGTTTTTAGGGAAAAAGGATGGCGGAATGTGTTCATGTGTAAACTACCAGAAACTGAACAACATTACAGTGAAGAACTGCTACCCCATCCCTAACGCTAATGATCTTTATGATGTACTGACTGGAGCCCAGGTGTACTCAAAAATTGACCTTTGCATTGCCTTCAACCAGATCCAAATCAAAGATTGAGACAAATACAAGACAGCTTTCAAAACCAGATTTGGGTTGTACAAGTACCTAGTAATGCCATTTGGTCTCTGCAACGCCCCCAGCACTTTCTAAAGAATGATCAACACTGTCCTAGGGGAGTATCTTGATCACTTTTGTGTTGTGTACTTAGTTGAAATCATTATCTACAGCAAGACTCACAAGGAACACCTGCACCACCTGGACCTTATACTAAAGAAACTCTCCCAAGAAAACTTACACACCAATCTTAAGAAATGTGAATTCTTACAGTCCAAAGTTGAATTCCTGGGATACATAGTAAAGACTGGCAGGTTTGCAATGACACAGGACAAAATAGAAGCAATAACGCCTTGGCCAATGCCCAAATGTAGGAAAGATGTGAGAAGTTTTTTGGGCCTGGCAAATTATTGCAGGGATTTCATCCAAAAATTTTCTCACATCACTCTGCCCCTAACCTGCCTATGCTCTGACAAGGTCACCTTTTCCTGGACTCCAGAATGCACCACCGCCTTTGAGACCCTGAAACTTGCCTTCACCTCTGCCCCTGTCCTGGCCATGCCCAACTCATCCAAGCCATTCATACTGGAAACCAACACATCCAAATTTGCGGTGGGCAGAGTCCTTCTTCAGGAAGGAGGGGTAGTATGCTACATCCTGAAGCATATTACTCCAAGAAGATGCTGCCTGCCAAAGGAAACTACCCAATTTACAACAAGGAGATGCTTGTTATAATGAAGACCTTGAAACATTGGCGCCAATACCTATGTGGCGCCGAGTTTCCAGTAAGGGTCCTAACCAACCACAAGAACCTGGTTGATTTCTTTAAACCCAGACAGCTGAACCAAAGACAGGCCAGATGGGCCTTAGAACTGGCCAACTACACCTTGATCATTGACTACAATCCTGGGAAGGTGAACTTGGTACCTGACGCCCTGAGTAGAAGAGCTGATCTGAACCCTTCCTCTGCAGAAACCAAGGACCACAACACACATGTACTCCTTGACCCAGCCAGCCTAGGCATTCAATTGATGTACATTAAGATCATGGCCCACAAACCTGACATAATCAAGGCGCAGAAACAAGTCAAATACTCAGCGGAACTTGTTGACAACTTGACCTTAGACCCAGAGAGCTGCCACCTCAAGAAAGGATTCTTGCTGAAAGGATCCACCCTGCTATTACACAACCGAATCTACGTACCAGAAGGTGAAACAAGGACCAAAGTACTCATTGATTATCATGACTCAGAGATGGCTGGCCACCCTGGCAGACTCAAGACCCTCCAAGGAATCAAGAAGAATTACACTTGGCCCCAAATGGACAAAGACGTGGCCGCCTAAATTGAAGGCTGTGAGACATGTGGAAGGACCAAAACCCGTAGGTCCAAACCTGAAGGCCTGCTAAGACCACTATACATACCAGCGGGACCCTGGCAGCCTGTTTCAATGGATTAAATTGTAGAACTGCCCCTCTCCAATTTGTTCAATGCCATCCTGGTCATGGTAAATAGGTTTACTAAGATGTCCTATTTTATCCCTACCACAACCCACTGCACTGCCGCAGAGACAGCTAAACACTTCCACAACCGCATCCTAACTCAACACGGTACTCCAGCAGAAATCATCACTGATAGAGGACCCCAATTAACCTCCAAATACTGGACTCAGGTGATGAAGGACTTGGGGGTAAAGCGCTGTGTATCAACCTCCTATCACCCACAGACCAACGGCCAGACTGAACAAGTGAACCAAATACTTGAACAATACCTACAATGCTACACCAACACCAACCAAGATAACTGGGCAGAGATGCTACCCATGGCATAGTATGCTTACAATAGCAAAGACCACACATCTACCAGAATGCCCCCCTTCAAAGCCAATTATGGCTTTGACCTGTCCTGGGATCCCAGTATTGGTAGTAAGGAAATAAACCCGTCAGGAAAAACCTGGATTGAACAGATACACAACACCCAACAAACCTGTCTTAAGAATCTGACCCATGCTGTCCAGACTTATAAGGCGTTTGCAGATAAAAAGAGGACTCCTGGAAAGCCGTTGAAAGTAGGAGACAAAGTCTATCTGGACTCTCAAAACATGCCTCTGACTGTTCCCTGTTGGAAGTTAGCCCACAGAAGAAGTGGCCCCTAAAAGATCACCAAGCTAGTAGGAGAAGTAACATTTGAACTAGAATTACCCCCTTGTGAAAAATACATAACGTCTTCCACCGTGCACTTCTATTCAAGAAAGAAGGAAACTCCCTCCCCCACCAGAAACTCAAGACTGACCCCCTCCCATCCAAGTAGGACACTCTGAAGAATACAAAGTTGAATATGTTCATGGGGACTATACCCACTATAAAACCCCCAGTACTACATCAAGTGGAAGGGATACCCACTTGAGTACAGCACCTGGGAACCATTAAGCAACCTAACCAACACCTGACTAAAAATCTGACAATACCTTGAGAAGAAGGCCAGGAAGGAAGGGAGCCCTGGGAAGGAAGGGGATGATGTCATAATGACATTTCAATACTTGTATTCAACCCAAGAGTTGAGCCCCAGCTCCCAAAAGACGGATCAAACCCTCCAGAACAGTCCAGGACCCGCCAATCTGTTAAGTCACAAGCTCAAATTGTTGAATTACTCCGCAACCCACCGGCCTACTATGGAGGATTTCCTGAATAGTTGCCAGTCTGCTGCTGAACTAGTGCCAACAAAGACCCATACCTACAAAGGAAATGTAACCTGGCTAATGGAGGTTGGGGAAGGACCTACTGCCAACCTGCCAAGGGCCAATACTGGAGCTTTGGAATCAACACTGGAAGCCCTGGAATCAAACCCTGATCCTCCAAAGACTACTCAAGTCACGCAAAGTGGACAGAACCCGCCCACTTGCTAAATTGCATAACCAAGTTGACAAGTTACTCCAAGACCCACCAGTCTCCCAAGGACAATTCCCCAGATGGTCATCAGATTGATGCCAACCTTAAGCCACCCAAAATCTGAAACTATGCAGAGGTTTCAGCTTGCCTTAAGGATGTTAAAACAAAACCTATTTTAACTCTGCCAATGATCACCAGCAACTGCCAGCAGCTGTCCAGAGAGGGTAGGGCAATTGAACTACTCAGGTGACATAGTGAACTGTGGCGGTGGAACAAAGCATTGCTTTTCTATTCACCTGAGCAGGCGCTACCTGGATCTCCCGCCCTCAAGACTCTAAGCCAAAATCCATGCCCAGCCAGTGCCTTGTCTGCAAACCTGAACCCTGCAAAAATCAAAGAAGCAAAGTCCCATGGTATAAAAACCCCGGCGGTATGGTGAAGACCACATTCTCATTTTCAATAATAAAGTTTTATGAACCTTTGGTTTGAAAAAATCTTACCCTATCTAGTCTTAGTGATCTTCCATCTTAACTCCAGATAAGTAGATCATCAGGCACCCGCCTCCTCTGGAGACCAACCTGCTGATCTCACCCAGGCATTATACTGTCCCCAGGAGCCCCCTTTGGACCTGTGCACTTTACTGAATACCCCCCAACCTGGCCTATTCAGAGTACAACTTGGAAATCATCCTCATTGCCAGCCCTTTGGCAAGGACTAGAAGTACCAAATACATAGGACACAAAGGAAAGAGGGTTGAGATACCGCTCTTATTGTTCAAAGACAAGTACAACTACCTACCAGCTTACTTTATTCCCATGACTTCACCATTAACCCCAAGACCAGACCGCCCACTGGAACCTACCAACGCAGCCAAGACCACCTCTACCCAACTGTTTGGAGTACTCTACATTACTTTGACAGTATTGGTGGATTCTGTGGTCCCCAACTCCGGACCCTGGTCCTTACTTGGGCAATCTGTATCTTATATTATCAAGTTAGCACCCATTCTATGGTGGACCCTACCTGCCGGCTTGGCCGTACCTCACCCTAAGCCGCCCAATACCTCTATCTATGACTGGCTTCCTGACACTGAGAGTTTATTCACCTTGGGGGCCTTAATTGTACGGCAGTAGGCAAGAAACTGAGGAAGGAATATCAAAAGAGGAGTAATACCCTGATGGAAGGCATACAGCTTATAATATACTTTGAGCTCCTCAATAGATACACACAAATCTTTTAACAAAGGGTATAGAGATGCACTTTCAGTTAAAACACGTGGATTGCGCTCCACTGCAGACAACAACCATCCACAAGCATCCTCAGAAACCTTCATCATCACATGGTAAACTTGGGATTTATGACTAAGGCTTGATCCGGAATAGAATGATAATGCTGAAAAAACTTCACGCAAAATCTCATTAGTGGGTGGAGCAGGAAAATAATCCGGACATCAAAATGACATGAGGCAACAGAAATAGGAAACAGAAGATACAGTCTCAAAAACTGCAACTGGAGATGGAAACCACAAATTAAAGAAAAGCCCAAACTGAAAGCTCAGAAAGGAACTGATACAAATAAACATGGTAAATGCAGATATCTCAACAGAGCAGGAGAAAAGAAACACAAATTCATTAAGAACTGCTTCCAAAAACTCAGATGTAGAAGAGTTGAGTAATGTGACAGAAATTACGGGATAGTATAAAGTTGTTTCTAAGTGATGGGGAATTACCACCCAAATCCACATATAATTAATGATTAACCACCAACGTGGCTTCAAATATCTTTTTGTGAAATTTCTAATTGTAATACCGGGATTAAGCAGAACAATTAATCCTAATCAAAGTAGCCCAAGATAAATGGCTTGAGACAACATCAACAAATCTTCAGAATAAAATTCTGGACATTGGGAGGCAACACAATTTTCAGTTTCAAGATTGAGGGGAGGAGCTGCAAAATTGGTTGGCGTGAGATTAACATTGGGCGGCACCAATAACAAAGTTCCAACCGCAGGACCCCATCTTCCAGAAATGATTCTGTTGAGAATCATATTGTACAGAATATATTGTAACAACCCAACCACAGGATGCATTTTTAAAAAGTAAATTAGAACTTTGGATAAATGATTTTTATTGAGTAAAATTTTGGGAGGACTCAACTCTTAGAGTTGAAACAGTGAAAATTATTCAATATATATCAGAAAAATCAACTAAGCAATACCACTTGAGTCTTGACCTCCTATTCCTTCCCCATTGTCAAGTAAGTATCTGGTCCACAGTGCAAAGAACCCTTGTGTGACTAGTTTCTGACAACCATGCTGATTGAAAAGCTCATATTAGATGACCCTCAATATACGCCAAATTATCAATGTCAATTTGCAAGGGGGAACTGGTTTCAGCTGACAGACTGGAGCAGCCATAGCCCATTTTTGATTGATCATTTGATTTAAATCCGTTAACTTGGTCAATTTTGATAAAGGTTTTCTGGCTTTTTGAGCCTTCTTGCTTGGGCAGATAATACCTGGCATGATGGAACCTACTGTGACACCGTTCTTCTTAGCCACAAAGAATACAGCAGCCCCAAACAAAGACTGTATGGGGCAGATAAGCCCTTTTTCCAATGTCTCCTTGAGGTAGGCGCGTAAAGTGTTGTCTTCATTTGGGGTCAGCCTGTAGATTGGGCGCTCCTTGGGTACATCCCCCTTGAGTTTGATGGAGTGCTGAATGTGCTTCTCAGGGGGCAGCCTGGGTAGCGCTTCCTTGAAGATTTCTGGATGGCGGGCCACAATTTTGCATTCCTGAGGTATGGAGGTATCCTGGTGATCCTTGAAATGTATGATCTCATACTGGCAGGAGTCCCAGTCCATTGCCTTCAGATTTTTCTTCTTGTCCAGGGTCTCTATGATGAGTACAAAGACATGGTCACATAGGATTTGGTCCACAGAGCTGGGGTAGATCTGGTGGTTGACACCTTCATGCTTGATGGTCAACACTGATGTTTCCCAGTCTACGTGAGGATTTTTCTTTTGCAGCCAGTCTAGTCCTAGCACAATGTCAATTTTTGGGAAGTTGATGACGGGACCTTGGATGGTGGAGTGGAAATTCTCAAGCATGACAGAGAAGGGGCAGTTTTCCCTGTCACAACAATTTGGTGTTTGTCAGCCAAGACCACATTTTTAATCCGCAAAGGATTAGTGGCCAGCTTGAACTTATCCGCAAAGCTACTGTTGACCATGGTTCAATCTGCGCCCAAATCCAGGAGTGCTGAGCCTGTGTAATTGTGAAAGCAGAAAGGATAGGGCATCAGTTTATTGGGATGTCTAGAGATGTTCTACAGTACCAGGTCCTCTAAGGGCACCTGGATCATTGGGCATTGGTCCACGTCCTTGGGTTGGTACTTATCATTGGGCAAGTCAGGAGTTGCGTGGGGAGAGCTTGGCTTGCTTAGTGCTCTCCCTGGGCTTTTCCCTTGTCTTGGTTGCCTTACGTGGCGGTGACACAGAAATGGGTTTGGTTTGACTGGCCATTGTTTCCATTTCCATGTCCATTAGAGCCCGCGGGTTTGTGGTTGGCGTTATTACTGTTGCCTCCAGTGGGTGGTCAGGTGGAGCGCCTGCCTGGATGGGAATCCTTGGGTCTTTCTTGTTTCCCAGTTTGTGCCTTATGAAGTGCATTGGAAATTTGTTCCACTTTCTCTGCTTCACAGTACAAGCTTTGCAGGTTGGTCACCTGGTCCAGGTTCACATACCTCATCACATGCAACTTGAGGGTGTTGTAGTACATGAGGTGTGTGGCTGGGGTGTCAAAGGCCATATTGGATGGTGCACAAAGTTGGAGTTTCTTGTAGGCGCAGATGAGCTCCTTCACGGTGCCTGTCTGGGTAAGGTTCTTTACTTGGCGTATTATCATGAGCGCTGTGTCTTTAAGCACAAATCTTGCCAGGAAGTCTTGTTTAAAAGAATCCCAGTTCTTCTTGGTGTGTTCCTCATGCCACTTGTTGCACCAGGTGCCAGCATCATGGGTCAGGCAAATGGAAATTTCTGCAATCCAAAATTGCTGTGGGCATTCCGTCTGGGTCAACTTGCTTTGGGTGGACTGGATCCATGCAGCAGCATTGTCATTGTTGGCCCCAGCAAAAGGTTCCAAGGCAGCGCTCTGTAGTCTTTGAGCTACGTAGGCTGGCATGGCGCCTTTGTTGGTTGGTTGCAGCATGGAGGCGGGAGCCTGGAAGAACCCTTGTGCAGACATGTGTTGAAGGTGGGTAGTCAAATTGCCGTGTTCTGGCACAGGACAGAACCATTGGGTATCTTGGTACCAGGAGTGTACAGGGTCCAGTCAGGCAGGAGGCCAGATATAATTCTGTCAAGGGTTTGTTGGCCGCAGCGCGTGCAGGCAACAGGCGGAATTTTTTTAATAAGTAAGGATGGTCAACCTACCTGTGCTACCAATGTTGTAACTGTGCTATTTTAGTAGAGTTACAAGGGGAAAGTATTTAGAAGCTAGATAATAATCTTTATTGAGAGATAGTGATTATATAGTCATTGTGAATCAATGATAACAGGAACATGATTGTTGATCACACAGTTGGATGGAAAAAGGGGGTGGCTTGATCCTGATAATGAGTCAAGCGCCAAAACAAGGTATCCACCATAAAGGATTATCATCTGTTCATGTTGGATTTGGTAATTCAAGTTGACTTCCTAGTCTGGCTTCAAGTGACTGGGTAATTGGATTGCGGGTCACAAACCTGCTTGTTTGGAACCTTGCTAGTGGTTTGAGCCTGCGGTTTTGACATTAGCAATTATATCTTTTGTAGCTCTGGCTTCAACCCATTTGCCAAAGTGGTCTACGGCTACCAAGATGAATCAACACCCAGACCTAGAACGCAGGAGAGGCCCAACAGCTTCAATACTCATAGTGTGGAATGCATGCTTGTTGCAACCAAGTTTCCAGACTTGCCTGCTAATGTATCTTACAATACACAGGTGGCACTCAATGAGTTGCCCCTTGACGTATCTAACAACATGAACTAATCTGATGGCAATATTGAATGGCGGGTACTTCATCCCAATTAAGAGCGCTACCAATTCAACTTGCTGATCCCCGCACAAGTTATTCCTTGGCTTTGAACCTTACATGGTACTTCCCACTATGCCACCCCCTTGTGGCCTTGTGGCTTTCCCCATATAGTATATTAATCACAATATTCTCAATAAACAATACCTTATTCTTATTATTCTGTCCTTTCTATTGGAATGTTGTCTTCCCCAATTCTAAGTACTGAATCCTCATTAGTTCAGTTGCAACAGTGGTAGCAGCAGTAGGTTTGTTTGAGTGTCATGTCATGAACTTTAGAATGACCAACACTCCCTCCACCTTTGCCATGTTGATGAACAAAGCATTTGAGGAACTGATTGGAAAATGTGTGGTTGTTTACCTTGACAACATTATTGTCTTCAGTCAAGATCAAACCATGAACCTCTAACACCTCTGTGCTGTCCCTAACACCCTTCAGAAAAACCAGCTAAAAGCTAAGCCCTCCAAATGCAAGTTTCTCAAGTTGGAGCTGTTATTCCTTAGGCACATCATCTCTGCCCAAGGGATAAAGCCCAACCCTGCCAAAATCAAGGCAAACATCAGCATGCTGCCCCCCACTGATGTGGGCCAGATGCAGACATTCCTAGGCATGATTGCCTACGTACGCAAGTTCATTCCCAATTGTGAGGAACTAATTGCACCTCTCACTGAGCTCCTCAATACCAAACAGCGCTTCCATAGGACCCCTGTCAGAGATCAAGCCTTCAAGACGTTGAATCAAAGGCTCACAACAGCACCAGTACTGCAGTTCCCCAATCAAAACCAACAGTACAAACTCAAGACCAATGCCTCTGACAGGGCCATATGGGGCGTTCTAAGGGTAGAAACTGACAATGGCGTCTTCCTCCCCGTGGCATATGAGTCCAAGAAACTTACTGACTCACAACAACGCTACCTCATCCATAATAAAGAATTGGCAGCCATTATACACTGTGTTGAGAAGTGGCGCTGTTACCTGGAAAGAGATACCTTATACCCTGCGTTCTGACAGACCACAAGTTGCTCCAGTACTTCAACACGCAGTCCCACTTGACACGCCGCCAAGCAGGATGGGTTGAGCGTCTATCCCCCTACCAGTTGCGCATCAAGTACAAGCCTGGAAAGGGACTTGTCACAACAGACGTCTTTTGCAACTCTACGTAGCGTCCATCACTGGGGATAATGGCTTGGACCCAGATTGGCCCATGCTCTACCTCTGCCCTGAGGCAACTTGCTACAAGGTCCTTAACTTGGTCACCATCTCCAAATTGAAGGACAACAAAAGTCAGTTCACCACTGATGCTGGTAACGTCTGCCGCCAGGCAGAGACAGGTGAGAAGACACCTTACATTCCCACCACACAACAAGGGGACACAATATTGCACTACTACCTAACCCTGATTCACATCAGAGGGCGTAACCTCTTTGAGATCATGAAACTTTAGGTTTGGTGGCCGCGCATGTGTCAAGACATCTTGGACCTCCTCAAAACGTGCGTGTTGTGCAAAAAAACACATCCAAACCTGCACCCCCCAAGTCTGTCCTGCTATCAAGGCCATGGACCCCTTTGAGCAGTGGGCCCTTGACATTGTGGGGCCACTCCCTGAAGACAGACTGGGGAAGAAGTACATTATCACTGCCATCAACTACTTCACTTGCTGGCCAGTGGCCTGGGCAACAACCAACCACACCGCCACCATCATCACCTGCTTTATTGGCAAGGAAATTGTGGCCCGCTTTGGGCAAGCCAAATGTCTCATCACAGATGGCGGCCTCAAACTTGTTGGACATGTCATGAAGGCATGCTGTGCCAAGAATGCACTATAACATATAGTTACAACCCCCTACCATCATCAAGCCAATAGACGCATGGAACGGTTAAATGGCTCACTGGTTCAATTGATTGCCAAGCTCTCACAAGAGCACCCTAACACCGCATGGATTGAACACCTGCCCACCGCTCTACTTATCCTGCAAGCAAGAATCAACAGGGGCACAGGGTTCAGCCCCAGTACCCTGGCCTTCAGAACACCTGGCAGTCTGACAGGGGTTGAACAGGAAAAGCTATGGTCCAAGGTTCCCGATAAGCCTCCCCTAGTAACAACTCCATCCCTAGACTAATGGTGTGCCAAAGCCCAGGAAATCAAACACAAGCAGATTGCAGGAGGGCCAAAGCACCTCAAAGCTAAATATGCCGTAGGTGACCCCGTCTACACCCTCAATCCCAATTCTGCCAAGTTGGAACCCAACCACCTAGGACCCTTCAAGATAACTGCAGTCTATGACAATCACACTTATCAACTTGAAGATGCCCAAGGAAACACCAAAAAGCTTCACCATGATTGCTTGCGCCCCTGCCGCGCCATCCCCACACAAAAGCTGTTTGTGCGGACCTTCCCAGACCTTTCACAGATTCTGGTCTTGGTGTCTGACAACAAGCAGGGGGCAAGGGGGGAGTTGCAACCAAGTTTCCAGACTTGCCTGATAACGTATCTTACAATACACAGGGGGCGCTTGATGAGTTGCCCCTTGACGTATCTAACAACATGAACTAATCTGATGGCAATATTGAATGGCAGGTACTTCATCCTAATTAAGAGCACTACCAATTTGACTTGCTGATCCCCGCACAAGTTATTCCTTGGCTTCAAACCTTACATGGTACTTCCCACTATGCCACCCCCTTGTGGCCTTGTGGCTTTCCCCATATAGTATATTAATCACAATATTCTACAATAAAAAATACCTTATTCTTATTATTCTGTCTTTTCTATTGGACTGTTGTCTTCCCCAATTCTAAGTACTGAATCCCAATTGGTTCAGTTGCAACATGATTAGGGGGGATGAGCTTGAATTGGTGTTGGGAAGGGTGAGGGTGTTGGAGTTGACAAAAATGACAGGAGGCAAGGATGTCAGGAATTATGAGGTGCATATTTTCCCAATAGAAGTTTTTGCACAACCAATCATGAGTTTTGGCTATACCCCCGTGTCCAGTATCAATGTGAGCTTGGAGGATAATGACCATCCTCATGCTAGGGCAAACTTAGGGTAGATAGGCATTGTTGAATTTTTTGAAGAGCTGCCTATCTCAAATTACAGTGTTCTTGGATAGGGCTTGTAGCGCCAAGCAAATATCTTCTGGCTCAGTGGTCCAAGAGTCAGGGTACCCTATTAATTCATATAGGCAATCAGCGTCAGCGGGGTGGATAGCTAGAATTGGCATCCTTGACAAGCCATCAGAATTCTGATGTTGGGCCCCAGGATGGTGTATCACAGTGAAATTATATCCTTGCAGGCGCAGAGCCCAACACGCTAATCAGCCTTCAGGCTCCTTTAGTTGTTGCAGCCATTTGAGGGAGCAGTGATCTGTGATCACTGTGAAGTGGGTCCCATAGATGTAATGCCTGAACTGTTTTACTGCATGTAGAACTACCAGAAATTCCTTTTAAGTGACGCTGTAGTTCTTCTCATGCTTATTAAGGACCCGTGAAGAGTAGGCTACAGGTCAATCCATGCCCTTGTTGTCAAGCTGGGCTAAGATGGCACCCACAGCTACTCCACTAGTGTCAGTATACAAGATGAACTCTTTATCAAAATCAGGGTAGACCAAGATAGGAGCCTCTTTGAGCTTGGCCTTCAACACTTTGAATGCTTGTTGCTGGTTGTCAGTCTACTAAAAGGGGATGTTGCAAAGCAGTTGGACAAGGGGTTCAATCAGCTCAGCAAAATTGGGTATGAACTGTTGGTAGTAGCCCATCATACCAAGGAATACTTGAACCTCTCAAAGATTTGTGGGAGGTAGTATCTTGTCAATGGTTTCCACCTTATTATTAATGGGGCAGATTCTAGTTTGAGTGACCTCATGACCTAAGAACTCAAGGCGTTCTTTAAAGAAGGGGCACTTGAAGGGCTTGAGTTTCAAGCCAGCTTCACGGATCTTGATGAAGACAGCCTCGAGGTGTTCCAAGTGGTTGGTAAAGGTAGCGCTGAATACGGTGGTGTAATCAAGGTACACAAGGACACAAGAGAGCTTTAGGTCTTGTAGGATGGAGTCCATAGCTTGTTGAAATGTAGCAGGGGCATTATAGAGTCCTTGAAGCATGTAAGTGGGTTCAAAAAGGCCTTCTGATGTGATAAATGCAGCCTTTTCTCTATCTTCAGGAGATAATTCAACTTGCCAGTATCCATATGCTAGATACATGGCTGAGAAAAACTTGGAAAACACAGTTTTCTGAGAGCATGGTCAATTCTGGGCAAAGGGGTATGAGTCTTTCTTAGTGAGAGAGTTTAGGCGGCAATAGTTCATTACAATGCAATGTCCTCCATCCTTCTTCTTGAGGATCAGTAACAAGGAAGCCCAAGGACTTTGGGAAGGAGCCAGTAACCCAGAGTCTAGCAGTTGTTTAAGTTCTTTAGACACTTGAGCATTCTCCACCATACTACAGCAGTATGGTTTGGCATAGAAAGGGGGTGCATCCCCAGTATCAATCTGATGGATGACTCCTTTAGCCAGGCCATAGTCTGTGGGTCCAGAGGCAAAGATGTTGCTAAACTGATTGAGCAGGTCCAACACTTCTTTTTGTTGGATGGGAGACAATTGGGGGAAGTTAGCAGCAGTGAATAAGGAGATAACTTGGGGATTATCTTCAGGTAGATTGAAATCACTAAAAGTTCCAAAGGGGTAGAGGGAGGTCACTTGTTCAGCTCCCAATATACAACCATACCCTACAACCTGGCCTTGGGTCACCTGCATGGGCAGGGCTGTCAGGTTGGCAAGTAGTAATTGTATGGGCTGTTTGTGGGTTCAATCTAGAATACCAGGACACAGGCGGGGTCCTTACGGCTTAGGGATTCAGGTGAGTAGAATTCCAAGAACACCTTTTCAGGTAGTCTGTAAGAAATCTTAGAATCAATCACCACTTGAGAGCCTGGGGAATGGTGATAGCTGCTGGGGCAAGAAGAGGTACCCCTTCTTCTGCAGGGCAGGAAGAAAGAGGGGTGCACATGTTGGAGGAGTGTTCCTATACTTGAGAGAGAAGATATCTGTGGGGTACTAAAGCACGCAAGTTTTAAGACGTTTTCCTGGGAGGCGTGGAGGTTCCTCAAAAATTAAAGGAACCTCATATCCTAAGAGCAAAAGGTATCCATCTTGTAAGTTTACAATACCATTATATTCTTGGAGGAATTGAGTACCAACCAAGAGTTCATAGCTTTTTTTCTCAAGGACTACAGCAGGGGAAGCAATGAGGAGTTTCCCAAACCTCATGGGTAGAGAAGAGTAGGCATCAATGGCCCGCGTTTGTGCCATGCCAGCTGTGCCATATGACTAAGTGTAGCTGAGGTCAGGGGCCAGCTTAAGTTTTTTCATTAGTTTTGAAGATACTATGTTGACTGGAGAACCCGTGTCTAAGATGGCTTTGATTTTAACCTTTTGGATTGATACTTCCACACGGGTTGTATCTTTCCCAAAGGGGGAAAGACTGCCAACACATCTTGCGCAGCCTTTAGGTCCTTTTCCCATTTAGCTAACATGCACCTTAAAGAAGAAATCTCCTTATACACAGTCTGTAGTGGGAGAGATACAGTCATATTTTAGAAGACAGCTTCAGCTAGCTTGGCTGCTTCCTCATAAAAATCACCCAAGGCGGGAAGTCAATGGGCCTGGGCTAGGTAAGGGCAAGCCACCATGACTTTGGCTTCACTTGCAGGTACTTGGGAAGTGGTGGTGGTCTTCCCAGAGCAAAGCTTGTACGGGACAGAGATAGTTTCTGGAAAAGCCAGAACAGAATAGCCATAACTATCAGAATCTTCAATATCAGAATCTTCAATATCAGAATCTTCAATATCAGAATCTTCAGGGTCTGAATCACTGGAGAGATTGTGGAATAGGTGAAGAATAGTTGGGCCAGAGGAAGACAGAGCCTCCTCATCAGAAGGACAATCAGGGGGAGACGGGGGAGATTGGTCAGCAGAGGACATCTCTGTCTTTAAGATGACCTCTCTTTTCCCTCCTGTTCCTTAGAATCACAACCTTCTACCCAGGAATTGGTGCAGGTACGTGAGTGATGCCCTATTTGACCGCAGTTATGACAGCCTTACCTCTTAGTCTGTCCACCTGAGCCCAGCGTCATAATGTGCGGTGTACAAGAGATAGTTCCAGCATTACTGGCTTTATTTTCACATACCACTGTACCCCCATGGGTCAAATGCATGTCTTGCAAGAGCGTCTTAATACTTTTCATGGAAGTGCGTGAAGCCTTGTGTGCCTTAAAGTGTAGGCATAGAAGCTGGTTCACTTTCAAAGCATTTGAACAAGCCGTGTAAGCTTCTCAGAGAGTTAACTGTTGACTGGTGCTTAACTATTGGCCTTAAATATAGAAGCAATCTGCAAACTCAGCCAGAGTTTCCTTGGGATTAAAGGCAATGTGCATAAATACATCCTTATTGACCTCCAATCTGAGATCTCCTCTGAACTCCTCAATAAGGAGGTGCTTCATGTCCTCCAAGAGACAATAGAAGGGAGTTTTGGGACCACAACTTCTTGGCACATGAGATGCAGACAGGTAAGAATATGTTTCTTCTTAATTTCATTGTTGGCCCTACACATTGCAGTCTTGTAAATTGTCAGAAAGGCAGTAATAGTAGAGGTTTAAGGGTTGAATATCTGTTTGAAGGAAGGCTTATAATTGGGGTCAATGGACAATGTGGTAGATTGGCTGTTGTTATCTGGGTTGAGGACGTTAATGTGGAAATTGTCCTCAAACTCAGATTCAGCAGCAGGTTGTCTAGCCCAGAGAAGTCAAAGGCTCTCCTCTAGGGTATCCAAGGTAGAGCTTTTTTCCCACTAATATCTCTAGCGGTAGCAGCAGCAGCTCCAAATTCATTAATCTTAATCTGTTGCACCAATAGGGTGCCAGAAATCTCATTGAGGCAAGCGGTCAGAGAAGTGGTTTGAGCAACCAAAGGGACAACCTGTCCATTCAATGTCGTGGTCAAGTAAGAGAGGTTTTGTACCTCTCTTTACAATGCATCCTGCTTATTAGCAACATCATTTGTTACTTCCGCTAGCTGATCCAGGGTGAGAGCGCAGTTGACCCGGGTTGGCCTTCCAAGCCAGGGCAACAACCATGATCACCATGAGCAGGAGTATTATTAGCTTTACCTTCTTCCTTGTCAGACTCAAATGATAAGTCCTCAGAATTAGAGAGATGTTGCCTCAAATACTCAATTTTGCCTTGCAAAGTAGCCACTTGTTCAGTGAGCAAAGCAATGCAAGGGTCAGGCATAGGTTCAACTGGAGGGGTTTTTTGGACAGAAGATTGACGCCAAGTGGTAGCTTTGAGCTCAGCTATTGCTTCCCATACCTTGGCCTCAAAGTCAGAGGGGCCTTGACAGGCGGAGCAGGAGGAGTCACCTTGATAGAGGCTACTCTATCATCCATGTAATTCTGTACTTGATATAGAGTATTGCCTAGTGCAGCCTTATCTAGACCATGTTGATGCTGCAGATGGCAGCCCCAAGTATCAACATGAGCTCCAACCAATTCAAGTTGCAAATTAATATGTTCTTGGAATTGGTTAAGTTCACTAACCAGAGTCTCAAAATCTTGGCAATGATTTAGCAGAAAGGCCCCAATCTGTTTATGCCACGCTGCCTTATGCTCATCCAATTTGCATAGTTGGTCTTTGATGTAACCAGGGAGCAAGGAGCAAAGTGAATTCAACGAGGAGGTTAAGTACTTCTGAGAGGCCAGCAAGTTGTGCTGGTTATCAGAAATACACGAAAAGAGACTGTGGGACCATTCTTGATATGCCATATTCTGAGCATGGTTGTTTGAGACATCAGTGGCTACAGCATTTAACAGTTGATTCTGGGATCCTAATGCAATTTGATGGTGAACCAGGGCAGGTTGGATGAGCTGGTTGACCAACATGCCAATTGTATCCATAGACTCCATCAGCGCGGGGGGAGAGACCAAAGTCCAAAAGGAAGGAGTACAGGTCTTTGGAAGCGTACCTGGGACAGAGACCAGGGATAGTGTGCATTGTCACAGTGCCAGAGTGGAGAAGGGAGCAGGTGGCAGCGCAAGCTTGCTTGTAATTGAGAGAGAAAGCTGGAAGGGGGGCCACGCAGGCCTGGGAGACAGAAATAATATCATAGGATTTAAGGGGGCATTGGTGATGTCTTCTTCTAGAGGAGGACTAGAGACTTTAGGTTATTTGGGTACTTCAGAAACAAAGGGAGAAGGACCAGAGAATGCGCCAGGGAACAGGGTAACCAAGGGGCTTGCAGCCCCTGTAGTGAGCACCATTTTGTTGTGTTTGGCTCCTGGGGACAACATCCAGGAGGACACAGCGGGAAATCTTTATAACAAAAGATTTATGGTTTGAAGCTAGCCTTGGGTTAGCCTTCAGGGCAAAATTAAGGGCACATACCTTAATTTCCTGGGAAATGAGAAGAGAAAGTCCTTTTGACAGAAAGGACATGAAAAAGCTTGAAGATCAATAAAGCCAACACAAATGTGGATAAACTTGTCTTTATTAGGAGAAATTATTTTACTTAAATAGTAGACAAGGGACAGTGATCACTCATTATAAAGACAGAGTGGCTGAGGGGGTCACATTGGGATGTGGTCATACCAGGATCATTCACAGACAGGTATGATAACCTGGAGTGGGTGGATATTGGACTAGACCCATTTGCAGAAGGCAAGGAATTTATGAACTCAAAAGCAAAACCAGCCTAATCTTTGCAGCTATCAATATTCAAAGGCCATATTGATATAGCATTAATGGCGCAAATTCTGACATATTCAATCACAAAGCAAAAGTAAAACAAATAAAAAATTCCAAAAATGAGATAGCAAAAACACAGAACTCAAATTCATAGTGCACACAATACAGTCACTTGCTGAAGCATTCTACATCAAATTTGATTATGAGTGTGTGGCAAATATTATACAAACAGAGAACACATGAGGTTAGCCACAAAAGTGAAAGTCTTAAACACAAAACAACTTTTTTTGAAAAAATTGATTGTTTTTGGGACTCAAATTGGAAATAGTGGATTTCAGGAGTGAATCCACCAAAATCTATTCAAGGAACTAAAGCATTATTTTCAATGCACATGCTTCTAAATTTAGATATTTATTTCTGAGAGAATGTCTCAAATAGGAGAACTCATTTAAATAAAATTAAGTCTCTAGAAATTATTTGCCTTTATTTTTTTAATAGAATTTTTATTTCTTTTTGTTAGTATGAGTTTTCAAGTGAAGATAGCTTTGACATTGTCAAGGAGCAGTACCAGGAGCTACTCCAAGCTCAGGATGCTGATCAAGGGAGTGCAACCAGTGTGTTTCCTGTGTACACCTAATTCAATGCAAGCTTTGAGGAGGCTTAGTTGTATGTGTCACCAGGCCCATCCACAGATGAATTTTTTGATAGCCAATATGGTGCTCTCCAAGACCAGAACCAGCCTGCCGCTGTGCCACATTTTAGAGACTGGAAAATTGTAGCCCCCTTCAACCCAATCAACCAGTGCTTGAGAGTTTGGGACAATAATAACAAGCCCTTCCTAATCTGGGTCCCCTTATTCCTGAAGTCTAGCAAAAATGTTGAATCATAACTAATGAGGTGATAGAGGAGATTGTGAGCCTCAATCAGAATGGCATTAGCTTTTCCAAAATAGCCACTTGGCTTCAATTTAGCAAGGCTGCAATTAAGTGTGAGTTCCAAGTCCTCTTTAAGAGAGATGGTGCAAAACTGGACAAGAAGCCAAAGAAGCAGGTCAACTCTCAGATCAAGGAGGTCTATCCCTTCATGCTTGACCTTCTGCAACAGGACCCATACCTCCAATTGACTGATGTATGTTGCCTACTTGGGCTCTGGGGCATATTCATTGTCAGCCGCACAGCGCAGCTATGGATGCATGGGCTTGTAGTTGCTGCTCTGATTATGACCAATTGGCTGGCCAATGAGCCGTTAATGGATCTGATTTGCCCTATGACTGTGCAATCAGTGCCAACCTCACCCGCTACCTGTCCTCTATTTTGGACAACATCATATTTATATCCTATTATGAATTGTCATTGCAGCTATATGATTATGGCACTTTGAGTGAAAAACACTCCCAAGGGCAAAAGGAAGGGAGCACATGGGAAGGTGATTGGTGCATTACTTACAGTTTCTCCAAAAGAGACAGTATTTTATCAGACTACAACCAGTCACACCAATGGTTACTAATATGGAAAGTTCCTCTCTGACCTGCTTGCCACCTGGAGCTTGGTCAATTCCAAATTTCAAAGATTCCTGAGCCATCAAATGGAGTACAAGAAGTGGCCTCCAAAAAAAACAGAAGGCCACAACATTACAATTTTTCCTGCCAGCCATGATGATCTACACCTGAGTGATGTGTTGTTCTTCAACATTAGAGACACCATCTGTGGGCGCAACCCCACAATCTTCAGCCAGGTGCTTATTGCAGCCAACAACTCCTCAGTGCTGTTTCACTGTCATAAAATTGCTGATGTTTTAAAAATATGGCATTCAATGCTCTCAGCAACAGCCTGTTGTGAATGTCGCCATTCACCATGTTTTTATTTCACCTTTGTTGGGTTATTTTGAGGACAAATCTCTTTCTTTTGCTTTTGCCCTTTGAAATGAGGCTGGCTTTGCATTGGGAAATACAATTGTTCAGTTTCCTGATCCTGCGCAACTCACTTGCCCCACTCATGCCTGTAGCAATGATCCTACTGTCCTGGTATTGTTTTGTGGTATTGTAAACCACTATATATTACATTTCCTATTTTCCAATAAAATTAAGTTCTATTCACATTTTTGTCTTTGTGTCTCCATGTACTTTGGCGTCTCTCTAGCCACGTCTAGTAGATATTATTCATTCAGGGCCACAAGGTAATCACATAGCCTTCCCTGTCATTCTGACCAAGACTTAGTACAAATCCTATCCTAAGGTTAGGATTTCCTGTTGTGACTCTGTGCCGCGCCTCAGATCACAACACAGCCAATCACCAAAGTATCCCCAGCTTCCCCCTTGTGATTCCCCGGTGTACAAGCCAATCACTGTCCTCCCTGAGTCAGAATATGATGTCATATACAATCAATTCATATGAGCTGAATAAGGCAGCCAATCCCCTCTGGGCCATCTAGCCACCCTAGTCCCCAGCCAACCAATCATGTTGTTTGGAACCCATCTCCCCAGCCAGTCAAGTCCTCACTCCCTCTACCCAGTCTGCCACCTGATGTGCACCACCCAATCCCATTTCCCCAATAAAACTTGCACCCAAGATTTTTATTTTTTAATTTATATTTGTATAACGTTTACAAGTTTTTATAGTTATAATAAATAATTTACATTTAAATAAAGTGGGGATTGATTTTATCATGCCATAAGTTAAATTTGGCTGCTTTAATAATTATTAATTATATTGTTTTCTATTATAACTTTAATATATTTGAGGTGCTATAATAAAGCAAAATTTAAAAACTACAAGTGTTATGGACCAACCAATTGGAATGGATGTACATGTGGTGTCTTTGTGCTTGGCTCAGACCAGAAATGCCTCAGCTAGTGCAACCAGTTTAACTTGATGAATAAGCCTGTTGAAAAATACCTGTCTTTGTTTGCAAATTGGCACGCCAACTTGTGGTCACTCTAGCACTAGAGAACCCAGAGGTCTGGTGTTGGAGTGACCACAAGTTGGCGTTTTAATTTGAAAACAAAGACATGTCTATTTCAACAGGCTTATTTCATCAAGTTAAACTGGTTGCACTAACTGAGGCATGTCTGGTCTGAGCCAAGCACAAAGACACCACATGTACACCCATTCCAATTGGTTGGTCCATAACTCTTGTAGTTTTTAAATTTTGCTTTATTGTATCACCTCAGAGATATTAAAGTTATAATAGAAAATGATATATTAAATGAAACAATCCATTAAAACGCATATAACTCTAAAATAAATGATCTACATATAACCTGTGAAAATGGCTATCTTTTGATAAATATGTACTTTGGGTTGCACTTGACATATTGATTCAAGAAAAAATGATTTTATACTCAGAAAAAACATACACATGACAAAGTATATTGTTCACGATGCTAGAAATGGTTTGAATATACAATAAATATACATAATATGAATATCAAATGAATAGTAGTGCTTAACGCTAATAAAATATCATAAGTAAAATTAAGATCTTTTTATTTAAAATCTATCATTTACAATAGAATAGATATAGTTTATTGGTATAAAAAGTGCTGGGATAAGTACAAGGAAAGCATGGCTGAATTGGAGACAATGATAAAGTAATTGGATGTGGCAGTGGCTAAAATCAAGGAGGTCAATCATAAGGTGAAGGACATGCTAAAGGAGGTGGTGCTAGAAGGCAACAAACTAGACAAACTTATAGTGAAGGCTATGAAGAAGAAGATTACCAATACTACCAAAAAACTCACAACCAGACTCCTAAATGTACAAAAGATGTTCTTGCCAATCTACAGTCCAAGCCACAGGAGTTCACAACTGCAGAGGCGTGGTCAAAGGACCCTGAGATGTTTGAGCAGCTAAAAAAGGAAACAAAAACCAATATAAGATAACCAGGAACCAGCAGTGACAAGTCCTGTGAAGCAGCCCCATCAAGGGGGCAATAGGTAAAGATATAGAAGAAGGTAAAACATATAATATCAATTAAATAAAAAGATTTTAGTAACTTTATTTAGAAGAAAAAGAAGGAGAAGTCTGCCAGTATCTGAAACTGTACATATTGCAAACATTCTACAGAAACTACATCCCCCAAATAGGGTGTCAGCTGGTCCTGAAACCAGCTGCCGCCTCTGAAATGATCAATAAATTAAAAAATTCTATTAAGCAAGACCAACTTACATCACTCTAACCAAAGCAAGATAACACCAAATGGCAGGTCTTGGCTTTGGCTGCAGTTCCCAACCTGCAATTTGACCAGTACATTCCAGATATTAGCTTTTGTAAGCTCTTTGTCATGCTTGTCTGGGATTTTATCCAAACTATGTCATAACAAAACCTACCTGAGAAGGAAAGAGGATATGAAGAAGTCTGTTTATGTTACCTGAACTAGCACACACTATCCCATATCCTAAAAAAATTTAATTAAAAACAAAACTTAGCTATAGTTCTGCCGCCGTCATACCTGCAGTAATAGGTGTCCTTGGAGACTTTGGGGCCTCATGGTGCTCTGACAAGACTGGTATACCAAAAACAATAGAAAAAACCTTTACCACTACGTCCTTTAAGAATAAAATTAGTACAATATATAATAATTTTTTTGAGTTCTCTGCCCTGTATGCAGAGCAGAGACTTCACTTGATTGTTTACCTAGGTCTTGTTGTACTATGTGGCTTGAAGCAGAAGCCTGCAACTGGTCTGAGGTAATAATAAAACTGGATGTAGTGCACCATTTATTAGATGAAAAAAATTACCCCTGGATACAGCTCAATAGAGCATGTTATTCAGTATTCATTTATTATAGCCACCAACTATGAGATAGCAGATCCACTGGAAAATTTTTCCTGTCCAATTGTATCACAATGTTCCCATATTCTACCTGCTGCAATTTATTTAATACAGATCCAATGTCAACATACACATTGTTGATAGAAATTAATGGTCTGCTTCAACACACTGTTATTGAATTCCTCTGCTCCCACCCCCAATAAAGACCTACACCCAAATACTATTTTATTTTTTATATATATTTTAAAAATATCTACTCAAACCATTCATATTCAACAAATAAATACATAATAAAAATATTCCATGTATTCATTTATTCACCCTTATTGCTTTGTTGATTTTTATAAACATGGCAGTATATAATTGGAATCAAATAAAAAACACAAAAAAAACTACCCTAAATAAAATAATGATAATAAAAATAAAAATATTCTTGTGCTTAATTTTTCCATTCATTTATTCATTCAATTTGCTTTGCTTTGTTGATTTTTATTATACCTGACACAATATACAGAATCACAGAAATAAAGTCAAATTTAAATTAAACTAAATAAAAACAAAAATTAAAAAATTAAATGCAAAAACATTGGAGACTGCAAAGCCTTTAATTGATTTAAGCTGTTGGGCAAGGCACACAGGGGGGAATAAATCCATGTGACCATAGAAATTAGCCACGGTTTCAGCTGGGAGGACATGGACACCAACCTGCAGCAAATTAAATAAATCATTGGGTCCAGGCGGTGCCCCTTTCTTGACAAATCTCTTGAGCCACCCAAAGACCTCCTCAATTGGGTTGAGGAATGAGGAATAGGCAGGGAGAAAGAGAAGATGTAAAGGTGCTGTAGCCAATTGTTGGGAGGCAATTACAACACCAGGCTCAATCACCTGGAATTTCTTGAGAATATCTGCCACCTTGTGAAGCCCAAAATTATTCAATACAATAATATTGGTGAAGCCTGGGCTTGTGCACCTCAAGTGCTCCCAAACCAATCAGAGAAATTCTAGAAAAGTACCACTATTATGGGAACCCTTGACCATCTGGTATAGCCCAATACCAAGGGGACTAAGAAGGGCTACCATAGAGTACACAAAAGACCGGACAGCTGCACACCAGGAAATTTTGTTCTTTTTGCCTTTGGAACATACCCATACTTGTTTTGCATGGAGGACACAAAGGAGGACTTGTCAATGTAGTTGAATTTGACAGTCCCCTTCTCCTTGAGAGCAGTTACTGCCTTGACGTATTTTTGCCAGTAGACAACATTTTCCGGGCTATTGTGGTTATAGAAAAAAACCCCAAGCTTTTTCCACAAGAAATTTATTTTTTCATTGCTTGGTAGCACATGGAAACCAAAGCTTAGATTCCAAAAGCGGACTCAACCATTGACTGAATATTTTCCAGTTCAAGATGGCAATTCTGCTTGATCCACTGTCAGATTGCCCACAGGTGTTCCTGGACCAATAGGATTGGTTGGCACTTGGATTTCTACAAAAAGAGAACAGTCCCTGCTTTCAGGTAAGTTAGGAGGAGCCTGTGTGCAGATTTTTCTGAGATCCCAACAATACCTGTGGGGATTTCTGTAGTCATTTGTCTCCTCCATGAGTTTCATGAAGGTCTCCTGGGTGGCGTCAGGGATGACATGGTACTTGGCCTTTTTGGCTTTGGGAATTAACTCCTTGGGCTCACCACAACACAAGACATAGGCATTTGTCTGTAGAACACAGAAACCTTTTTAATTACCTTCTGCCCTTTTGTTGTTTAGAAATACTGGGGTGGCTTGTTGTCATCTCCCTCATTGGAATCACTCACGTAAGGATCATGTGTGGTGTCCAGGACTGGCTTGATCTTCTCCAGAAGGGTTGCCAAAACACCATTGTGGCAGTAGAAAGGGTCATACACCAAGGACACCCACTTGGTGATGACGCTATTAACTGTTTTGGTGGTGACAATCTCAGTGTATTTTCTGGTCAGCTTCTGGACCCAGGGGTTGATGCTCCTCCCCCTTGCATGTTTTTCACCTTGAACCAGCTGTGTCAGTGCAGCGTCACTATTGAACTCTCCTCTCCCATCTCCTTCCTGAGTAGGCACTTGCGTTGCACTAACTCTGTTCTTTGACCTGTGGGGGCAACTGCAACCGCAGCATACAAAGGGTTCATTGTTACTCTGTTGCTGGGATGCATTCATTTTGGTATAAAAAATATATGAAAACTAAAATCAGGCTTTCTATATAATTTATTTATTATAATTTTTATCACTTCACATATAGTAGCACTAAAATTAGTAATCACTATCGTTTATTTTAAATTGAATTTTTAGGTTTCTATATTAATTATTTTTGGTTGTAAATGCTTTGTCAATCATGAGTTTTGATAATTTTGATTTTTTTATTGATTCTAATCCCAAAAAAAGACACCCAGAATTTTATTTCCCTTTTTAAAATAGATTTCATTCCTAATTAGGATGATCTGGTAACAGTATTATTGATTCATTAATGTGTTTTGATATTTGATATTTAAATTGTCTGTTTCAGTTGCTATTGAGGCTTGTTGTTGGATTGAGTTTGTAACTTTTGTGGCTGAGTTCCATGTGTTCACCAAAAACATAGTAAACATAGTATAAGTGTTCTGTGGTAAAAACTCATGTGTTCTAGTGTTTGATACATTTGTTGTTGAATATTCAAGCATTTGTCCCCAGTTTGAATAGGTTGTTGTATGACTGGATATTTACTCCAAAAAGCGCTCATTTTCCATGAAATTATCTTCTATTTAGATATATCAAGTTCAAATACTTTTTTTAACTGAATTAATGCATTCTAAACTGAATAATATACATTTATCTCAACAGGTTTGAAAGCCACTGTACCTGAGACTTGCATATCCCTATCAGCCTCTCATCACTTGTACTTTATCCACTTGGGCTACTAGGAAGAAACCTTTGGGTATAAATTTGATTGAAACTTTCTCCTAATAAAATAAGTTCACTTTTGCTCATTAATTTGACTTTGAATCTTTGACGCTCATCTTCCATTTGCTAGAAAGATATCTATTATGTAAAATAGCAGGCTAAATCCACCAATAAGGTTCTAAGTAAGTGGGGTTGTCACCTGCAATCCAATTATCTGGTCACTCAAACCCAAATTAGGAAGTTGACTTGAATTTCCAAATCCAACAACATGAACAAATGATGATCCCTCACAGTGGATACCTCAATTTGGCGCTTGACTCATTACAAGGATCAGGCCACCCCCTTCACCATCCCATTGTGTGATCAACACAATCATATTCCTGTTATCCTTGATTCACAATGATTATATAAATACTTATCTCTCAATAAAGAATATTATCTAGTTTCTAAACATTTTCCCCTTGTAACTCTGCTAAAACTTCACAGTTACAGCAATTACTCATACTCAAATCAAACAGGCTTAAAGCCAGAACTTAAGAGTTACATATTTAATACTTTTTTCTGAGCTCTTTATTATCTCAAATAATAAAGCATAACTCAACAGAATAGTACTCATTACACTGTCCAGAAGCCCCACCTTCACACTGTTTAACACTGACTTCATTGGTCCTGCCCACTCTTCTTCTGCTGGCATTACTTTTCCTGCTATCTCTAGTTCTCCTGTGGAAGACAACATCTTGTACCCCCTGCTATCCCATCTTCTGTGGTCCTTTCCCCCAGCCTCCTGCTATACCTAATGCTATGATAACACCCATCTTTGATCAATTATGTGAAAATGCACTCACTATGGTTCAAGGTGGTCGTGCTGCCAGCACCATCAGCCACAAGCTCAAACCTGTGTTTGGTGGTCCTGAATATTGCTTCATAATGGTCAAAAAAGGGCTGGCTAGCTTCCATACCTTGTCCCTCATAGCTACAGGAAATATCCTTCAACATTTTGTCCAGCCTGCTCTTATCCACCACCAATTGCTTCTAGGTTTTCATTCTTTCTAGTTGGATACCATGCTGTTTGTCTCATGAAATAATTATAATTGATTTGTAGCCTTCTAAAAATGGGCTCTTAACTTACTCTCTTTATTATCAGCCAAATCAACATGATTCTCAACTAGTGTAACAACACCTGCAAACCACAGTAGATGGAATTTCTATCTACATTCTCAATTATGTACAAGACTGCCTTCAGACTTAAAAATTTGGCCATGCTGCTTGGGGTGAGTCTATCAAATCCAGAGTCATATCCCAAGGAAAGGATAGATAATCTCATACTTCAGCTCAACCAATTTCTTTAGCATCTGAATTATCAAATGGGACTACTGAAATTTTTTTACTATCTTTAACTTCTCCTCTCAGATAACTGTTCAAGTTGATCAGGTAGAATTATTATCTGAGTTCCAGAAACTTAAGGACTACATAAATAAACACTTAAAGCCTGATAGTCCTAAGACACCCACTCCTCCTGTTATTGAATCTATCTCAAAACTCCAGGAGATCTGAGAAGCAATTTGAGAACTTAAAGCAACAACCAGAAAACATGCTGTCAAGATTCACCTTTACATTGCTATTTTGAAGTAATTTAAGAGCTACAAAATTTTATATTTTCTGAACATATATTTGGAGTTCCAAATAATCACATAACTTCTCCTATCTTTCAACATCATTTTTAAACCCTTCTCTTCAAATTCTGGCCCTTAAAATAATTTTAAAAACTTAATAGTTATTTACAAATCTTTCCATTAAACCACTACAGGGTTTAAACTTGGAACCTATTACTTAAAGTTAGTTTAAATCCAAGAAACTTACTTTTTCCCTTGTTCCTGCCACAAATTACTAAATTTTGACTCATATAATTTTCCTGCTTCTTCTGACTTCTCTCACTCTATTCCAAGCTGTTTCATCCCCCACCTCCATTTAAGTCTTCCATCATTAACATTTAACTACTTATCTTAAGTTAGTCACTTTTCACTTCTTATTTTACCAAGTTGCACTTCAAAATTGAGGCTAACCCAACACAGGTTGGTCCTGCTTCAATTTATCTTTACCTCAATATCTAAGCAATAATAAATTTCTTGTTGTTTTAATCCCAACTTTAAATTGAGATTGCTTGACTTTCACCTCAAAAGGTACTTGTTAGGTTGTGTAGCTTGTTATTCATTTCCCATGATTTCATTTATTTCTTGATATATTTGTTTTTACCTTGCACCATATCATTTGATTTCTTATACCAGCAATTAATAAGTTTTAATGATACCAACCAGACTTTAGTTGTTAATAGTTTTAATCCTCCCATTAATGCAGGCAATTCCATGATCTTGAAGTTTTTTAGAATCAGTCTTCTATTGTTAAAGCTAGTCTATATTTCATGTTCATGGGATTGCTAAATCAGCTTGGCCCTTGTCAGAAATCCGCAGACTGTGGTATTTTATAATACACCAGATGATCTCCTAAGTCTTCTAAAATTAAGAAAGTACAGAAAACTGTGACTTTGATGTAACCTGAGGCACTGAATATTTGTTGTCATCAGAAGTAGAAAGTCTGACAGGGTGCAAGGCCCAAAGGATTTTGGGAAGTTTCTTCTTAATTCTGGATATAGTTTCATAAGCTGTTGTCTCTATATTTTACTATAGGAATTAATACTGTATAGCAACAGTATGATATTTTGCTCTCCATTTAGTTAGAATCAAATTAGGTAAAAGATTCAGAATATCAACTCTTTATCAGAAAACTAATATTGAGGTCAGACCAGCTGCCTGTGTTTATCTGAGTTAGCTCACATTACTAAGAACAGACTGAAGTAGCTTTAGGGTGTTGCAGCAGGGGGGCCTGACCTTGGATGTGTGATTTGTGAAGGAAGCTTGCTTGAAAACTTTCACAGCTCAGTATCTTTTCTGAAGCTGTACAGCTATTCCTCAATATGAGCAGAGTAGCTGTATACCTGGGACAAATTCCAGGGCTAGCTAGCCTGACTGGCTACTAGTTGGTGGAAGGGATTGTTCCTCAATCATAGCTACTCTAATAAAATAGGCTCAGAGCCTTTTATTTTAGAGTGTTTGGCCCTGTCAGCCCAGCTATAGTGGACTGTTCTAGAAGTGTTTCATATGATGGCTTATATGATGGCCCTCTTGTTCTAGGATATAATTAAATTTTAGAATAGTGATTATTATGATGTGTATATCAAGGTGGTTGTTGAGGTGAACTAATTAATTGCATATTATATGTATGTTCCACTCATTAATTAAGAATATGGAATTTTTTAATACCAGGATATGATTTGATCCTTTATCCATTCATTCTGTGGCCCAGTTGCATGTGTTATTATGTTGAATCCTTTACTAAGAACACTTAACTTCTGGCCCATGTTAATTGGTTAAATCTGTTAATTGATCAGTATTCCAAAATCTTGACAGCTCTTAATTTAATTCTTATAAGTTGTTAAGTGTCTTAATACAACTAAATTTTTAAAACTTTACCAACATTTTTATATTTAACTAACAAATTTTTTAGATTTAAAAGCATTAAAGTGGTTTTAAAAGCTATGGCAACAAGAAAAACAATTCAGATTTAAATGATTTTAAAATCAAACTAAATTTATATTGATTTACAATAGATTTGGATTCATTTCAATTTTGTTTAAATCTGAGTTCATTTTGTTTAAATCTGAATTGATTTTGCTTGTCACCATAGCTTTTAAAACTACTGTAGTTTACAATCAATTACCAAAATACTTACAACCTTAAAAAGGGTGTACAAGCTACCCCATCTACCCCTTTAACTATAACTGATCCACAAGTAACTGTATTGATTAGAAAAAATGGCAGCATTAGAGCATAAGTCAAAGATTTGTGTGCTGCCATGGCGTCCTCTGGTGCCACACCTCCTCCTTTCAATGAAGAAAGCTGTTGCACTGGGAACAAAGGAGAACCTCAGAATAAGTGTAAAACTCTTATTTCATACTTAACCTAAGATGTCAATGGAGTCATCCACAATTATAAGACCCTTGATACAGACAGCAAGAAATGTGCAAACTTACCAAAAGCATGAATAATTGGTTCTTGCCCCTGAATGCACAAATTCTTGAGTAATCTTTGAAAATTGCTGGAGTTTGTGCCACTGTGGCTGTTCAACAGATACAAATATAAAAGGCCATTTTAGTGGTCACTGCCACTAGAGAGGCAGAAGCCCAACAGTAAAACTCTCTCACTAACTTAGAGTAAAGTGCGTGTAAGGTCTGAGGCTTCTGAGTAAATTTTTATAAGCTAAGGACTTTAATCACATAATATTTTTATTAGTTGAACATAAGAATGTAGGCAAGGTCTGTAAATGGTACCAAATTAAGTCATCTAATAGTTTGTACGAGGTAAAATAGGAGCTAAGACAATTTATTAATATTAAAAGATGAAATAAAGCCCAGTCTTAATAACAGAAAATTGGATTAAAATTTGATTTCAAGGTCAGGGTAATTATCAGCATTTACTGGTGGGTTAAAACTATTGATTATTAAAGTTTGTGTATGACTGTAAAGGCTACCTAACTGTTATGAAAAATAATCAAAAGGATTTATGAAGCAAAACTAGAAAATTTAAGAAGGAATTAAAAAACAGGATTTAAAAGAAAACAACAAGCCAAAAACATAACAAGTATCTTTTAGAGATGCAAGTCAAATAATCTCAACTTGAAGTCAATAATGGAAACTTAAGCTATTTATTCTTCTTAAGTTATGACGCGTAGTTGAGGGGGCATTAGAATAACCAAAATTGATTAATGGTAAAGTGTGGTTTGAATGGAGGTGTAGTGTGAAGAGTATTAATCTTTTAGCTTAAAAAAGTTAAACTACACACCAGGAGAAGGGAAAAATCAAGGTCAGGTTCTAAAATGACTGAGATTAAGCAAAAAGACCGGAAGAAGCAGAAAAACTAAGCTCAAAGCCATGTTGATGTTAAACAAAAATTAAGTGTTTTTGGATGCTTAATATTAATGAAATAGTGTAAGGTTCCAGGTTTAAAGCCTGTTGGGAATATAGTTAAGCTTTGAAAGAGAATTTTGTTGCAACTGAACCAATGATAGTTCATTATTTGATTGAGTAAGACAACAGTTCAATAAAAAGGACTAGAATAAGAATGATATGTAGTTTATTGAGGAATATTGTAATTAATATGCAATATCAAGAAGCCATAAGTCCACAGGGGGTGGCATAGTGGTGTGTTCCATGTAAGGGTCAAACATGAGGAATAACTTGTGCAGAGATTAGCAAAGTTGAGTTGGCAATACTCCTAATTAGGAGATAGTGCCTGCAATTTGATGCTACCATCAGATTGATCAATGCTGTTAGATACATCCTGGGGCAACTCCTCAAGTGCCCATATGTATTGTTAGATATGTTGGTAGGCAAGGAAGTAACCTCAGTTATAACAAAATACTATCTTAAAATGTAAGTTTTAGATAACTAAACTAAGAGGAGAAATTTCCAGGAGAGAAAAGTAAAAAATCTGATTTTTCTTGTTCTGGAATGTGTGTTAGCAAAATAAAGATCCTGCAAAATAGTTTCAGAGTAAAACAGAGTCCTGACAGTGTGTGCCAGATATGAGCACATCAACCTCCTGTATAAAGTGAAGCTGATTTCACTACTGGGATCTATGTGCTGAAATCCAACTCACAGGATAGTTCCAATGGCTCTGCTGATTCTGTCATCAAGCATAATTATAAGCAGTATTTAAAACAGGTTTTTGATACCAAAACTTTAACCATTTTTACCTTTCTTAATATTTATAAGACTGAAATGTGTCAAGTGCCTGAAAATCTTAAGACAAAACACATCCTAACTTTTCTTCATTCTATGTGCCAAGAATTTGTGGTTCATGAACTAGTTAATATCAAGCCTTTGGCTCAAATGAAGGTCATTAAATCAAAGAGTTTGTCAGGGATTTGAGTTTGGAAGTCAAAAAGAACTCATTTATGCACATTTATTTTAAGACCAAGGAAGCCTTTTCTGAATTCACTGATTGTTTCTACATGAAGGGCCAAAATTTAATCACCAGTCATTAGCCTCACTTTGAAATAATCTTACACTGCCTGCGCTAATGCCTTTAAAGTCAATCACCTGTTATGTTTGCACTTTAAGGCTCATAAGACAATGCTGTCTTCAACAAAAGAAATAAAGAATCTCTTGAAATAAATGCATCTGATGCATACTAGTACTGTGGTTATAGAAGCACATTCAAACTCTGCCAGTCAAGACAACCAACCTCCTTGAATTATGACCCTTGAAAATAATGGACAACCAAAATTCTAAGGATGCCATAACTTCAAAATTTTAGGTCATCACTCTCAATTCTGTACTAACCCAAAGATGAAGAGAGCAGATCCTATAAGAAATTCAGAAGACCCCTATTCGATTTAGAGCCAGAGGTGCTCTCTGTTGAGTGCCCTTCTCAGTTCTCCTCCTATTATTGCTCTCACTTCCTTCTCTACCGCTCCTGGTTCTTCATCCTCACCTGCTACACCTTTTATCTTACATCTTTTACACAACTTACCTATTGAATCTGAATCTGATGAGCCAAAAGATGAACCTAGTGGGTATGGGTATATGGTACTGGCATTCCTGATGTCATCTCCATTTGTTACAGCTAGCAATCATGGAAAACAACTATTATCAAAGTAGTGCTTGGCTCCTCTACTTCTCAAGAGATGGTTGACTGCCCCTACCTTTCCCAAGAAAATTGTGTGCATGTGTATGTTGAGTTCTTGGCTAAAGCTCATGAGTTATCAGAAGCTATATTATAAAATTTAAAAGTCTCCCTGTCCCTTCAGGTAGTGTTCAAGGAAATACTGCTCTCTTATGTACCTTGGATAAGTGGGGAAAAGAACTTGCTGCCTCCAAAGAAGTTATAGCTCTACTTCCCCCTTTTGGAAGAGATACCACCCAGGTGAAAGTAGCTATTCAGAAAGTTAAGATTAAGGCCATACTAGAAACAGGATCTCCTGTTAAGGTGGTATCATCTAATTTCATGAAAAAGCTTAAGCTTGCGCCAGATCTCACCTACAATGTCATTATTGATAAACTCCTATTAACAATGAACATAGAGGAATCCCATCTACAGGATTCGAAACCCTGAAACCCTGAGGGCCACCAGCCCACAGGCCCTGCTACCGCGTTTTTTGGGCTCAAACCTGAAGCAAACTCAATTTTGGAGGAATTGTTAATACCTATCAGCTTGGAGCCACCTACGTTGAAGCCCTGCCTGCAGAAGAATCCTGTTAACTCTGCCACTGAGAGCGCTGACCTGAGCAACAATCCTGAGATAAATGGGGCAACCGCTGGTGGGGGAATGAAGAAACATCCCTTAGAATGTGGGCCTCCAGAGGATGACAAATCCTATGTCTCAAAAAAGGAATATGAGTTTCCCTGCCCCAATCCAACCAATAAGAGAACCACCCCTTCAGGACGCCATCAATTATTTCCAAACCCTGGAAGATGGGACCACCTGGCCTGGAAGGGTTTGCAAAAGTTTTCCTTTGGCAGATGGGCATAATTATACCCTGGGCAGCCAGGAAGTTGCACATTGCCATTTTTACATTAAAGTGACATGAACCTTTGGTTCAACCAGGTCATCCCATATTTGATTTTAGTTCTCTTCCATTTGCAGTCTAACCTCTGCAGCACCATCCCTTATGCCAACCAGCCCCAAGCAACTGCAGATATACCACCCAATCTATTCTGTCCACCAAGAGCACCCTTTGTGCAAGAGAGGGGGGATAAATTAACTAAGTTTGGCTCTCATCCCAGTGAAACAAACCACCAAGATGCTGCCCAGTGAATCATTAATATGGCCGCTCTAAGGGGAAACCAAAGGGAGGACACAGGAGACAACCATGTAAAATAGGCATTCAGCCCCATCAGCGCTAGCCCGGCAAGCAACCAGGGCGTACAAGTGGGGGCAGGAGACAACTTCACAGGTGCTTGGAGAGGTACCAAGTGGTTCACCTCCAAGCTAGGAGGGGTGGACACCAGCATTTCCTCCAATGAGGGGGAAGACACAGCAAAATCATCCACATAGAGATCCAAGTCATTGCAGGCTAAACTTTTGACTACAGCCTCCCCCGAGACAAAAAGTTCACCAGGGAGGTGCAGAAGAATAGAAAGATTATCTCCCATGAGGCAGATGGAATAAGAGATAAGGGTCCGTAGGTTTGGAGAGGTGGTCCAGAGGAGGATTACAAAGGGCGCCAAAGTGATTATCACAAATTTTAAAGCTGGGAGGATATTATTTGTAAAGACTGAAAATTTTGGAATCTAACAGTACAATTTTCAAGTCACCAAATTATAAAATTTTTGAGGGAATGGGTAGCCACAAGAGAAATTAGGTGGATACCGGCAGAAACCACCTGGGGGCCTTGGCAACAACTTTGGGTAGCTTGGGGCAGGTGTAGAGATGAAAGCGGGTTTGAGAACAGTAAAATCAGATAAAATCTCAAATTTAAAGTAATATTTATAAGATATTTTAAATACAGATATGTGGTTCAAACAAGGGTTTTCAAAAGAGTAAGCAACTGATGCAACAATTAAGTGAAAGGCCTATGCTTGAAGGCTTTGAAAGGGCGGCCAGGTTTGAAAAGAACAACACCAAGGTAAAGTTTAAGATAAAACTGGCCTATCACTTTGATTAGGGCAAAGAAGACTTAAAAACAGAGTCAACTTGGTTTTTAAAACAGCAAAGTATAGACAACTAATTCCAAAGTTTAATAATTTGAAAAATTGATAAGTAGGGGGCTCAAAGTCCCCTGGCATTGTAAAAAGGGGGAGAGTTGCCAGAAGGGAATCACATGACCACAGATACTGCATCTGACTGGTCAAGAGAGAAAATTTGCTGCCCAGAGCCAGGGGTGCTGGAGGGTTTCAGGGAAATATCTGCGGCTCCACCCAATTGGGGTGGAAGGCTCCTTGACTAGCTTGGATTTAATTGACTTTCTGGTTCTAGATGTGGTGTCATTTGATTGGGCGTTCCTGATAGTTTTTAAGAGAGGACAACACCATGCCAACAAATAGTCCAAATTGATCAGTGTTTCTTCCCAGGCCAGAACAACTGGAGCTGGGGGATCTGCAGGGTAGGCTAGGACAAATCTCTCATCAACAGTATGGGCTAAATCTCCTAGAGAATTAAGCGGCTTGGCTGTTATTCTTGGCCCTTTTTGGTGCAGCGGGGAAAAGTGTTTAATCTAAGGCCAAATGATGGCAGTGAATTTACATTATCCTTTCCTTTTTCTTGGGGCCGGATGCCTCCCTGGGGGAGTGTAGCTACCAAGAAGTTCTTATGAGCCTTGGTGATCTTGAGGGCCAAGATGGACTTAGGGGGGCCAAGTGCTGTGGGATTGCTCCTGTGGAATTCTTGTACCAGGTCCCAACAGTTACCTCAGTCTGAGGAGCTTACCCAACTGTTGTTGTAGGAGGGGTAGCATTTCCATTTGACATAATACTGCAGGGACTTTCTAATCTGGCGGGACACCACCACTGCCTCCACCTCATATTTGGGGGAAAAGTTCACCACAATGGGCATGGGGGTGTCAGGAAGGTGTCCTTCAAATGGGGAGAGTAGACAAGCATCAAAGCTATTGTGGATGCGGTATGAGTAAGGGAAGTTCCAGCACGTAAGCTCCATTGCCTTTGTTTTTCAACACTTTGAACAGGTCTAAGTGTTTTGGGGCAAATTTCCATGAGGGAACTTTCATGCAGATGTTGGAGGAGTCCAGCATGACAAGGGAGCCTACTTGGTAGTCTGGGGCTGGGCGGCAATTCTTGTCTGCAGCCTTCTTGTAAGACTCTATGGATTTGGCTAATGTCCTTTGCACTTTGGCATGAATGGCTTTTAGGTGGACGGCCATGTCTGCCGCAGCTGGGACGTGGGATTACAGAGACGGGCCAATAGAGAAGGCAGGTGAGAAGCCTAGAGTAGCCTGGAAAGGGGATACTCCCGTGGAGGTGTGCACCATGTTGTTGTAGGCAAACTGGGCTAGTGGGAGATTGTCAGACCAGAAGTTCATGGAAGCATTAGCATAGCAGCGTAGGTGTTGCTCCATAGTCTGGTTGACCCTCTTTGTATGCCCATCTGACTGGGGGTGGAAGGAGTTGGACCTGCATAGCTTAATGTTCAGAATCCTCAGCAACAACTCCCAGAACATGGATTTAAACTGGGGCCCACAGTCATTGATGATCTCCTGAGGTAGGCCAAAGTTAGTGAAGATGTGTTTCACAAACATTTTTTCCATCCCTACTGAGTCCAGCATGGTTAAGCACGTGATGAAGACCAAGTATTTAGTCAATTGGTTGACTACCACCATAATGGAGTCAAACCCTCCTGACAGAGGGAGGACCACCACAAAAATCAACTGAGATGGACAACCAAGGGCCTTGAGACTGCTGTAGAGGGTGGAGAAGACCATTGTTCCCTGAACAATCCAGTTTAGAGCAGGCACAAGTAACACATTTCTTAATCCAGGGACATACTGCTTTAGTTATCCCAACCCAGGTGTAAGTGCGCCTGATGAGTTCAAGCAGCTTCTTTGTGCTGGGATGTCCAGACATGGGAGGATCATGATGCTCTGTCATTACACGTGGCCGTAATTCCTTTGGAACCCATACTTTGTTATTTTGGTAAATTATCCTATCCTTAATAATATAGGGACCATTAGATGCAGAGACAGGGGACAGCTTTGTGCAAATAGCTTGGCCGTCTGGTGAGGAGTGCTGGGCCATAAGGATGTCATACAAGAGTGTGCCAGGGAGGGTAAGTGGTGGAGCTGCCTCAGGTGAGGGGGCAGGACCAATGACCAGTATCTGGGGAGGGGGGCAGGGGCCGTGACCGGGGTTTGGGGTTTAGGGGAGAGAAGAACCAGACTCTGTGAGGATTGAGGACTCCAGGATGATAGCAACCTGGGGATCCTTGCCGCCTCTCACAGGGTACATCACAGGATTACAACTCAGTAGGTCAGGGAGGATGTTGAGTTTCTCCTTCACAAACTTGTACTTGAACTTGTACAGTAGTTTTAAAAGCTATGGCGACAGCCAAAAATACCTCAGATTTAAACAAAATGATTTCAGATTTGAACAAAATCCAACTATCAGATTAAAATATACACTTTATTAGCAGGGTTTATTTGCGTTAATGGGCAAAATGAGTCAACACAGCAACAAAGGGCTCATGTGCAAATCAAAACTATTCAAAATACAATCTGAAATATATTGATTCACAAATTAAAATGGTGTGAGTTGACTTTCAGTGTACATATGTTTACTATGTGAATTGGTGAAAAAATACACCCAATCAAGGTAAGTCAAAACTCAATTCAAAAACAAAACACAATAGCAACTCACTATGTAAACAAAATCACTCACTCAGTGTGTGCAATGGATTGTAATCAAGAATGATACCAAAGTATCTAAAATAAGATACAAGATCTGAAAAATAAATTTTAAAAATATTGTGTTGGGTGTTTGAATTTGGCAGTAAAATCTGGGGAAATGGATGGAAAGTATTTCAGGTATTCAAAAATGGGTGTTTTAAAACCAGAAACAACTAATTAAGAAATAAAAAATCTACAATTAGGATATTGGGTGGGAAAAAATATTAATTGAATATCCATATTCAGATAAGAGCAAAAATTAAAATTAGGGAGTAACTTAATTGAGTTTTATTTAGTATTTTATTAAATTGTAAAATGGAAGGAACACAACCACAGAGTACCAATGCACCTGTTGTGCGCCGCAGTTGCAGTTGCCCCCGCGGGTCAAAGAACAGAGTTAGTGCAACACAAATTCCTACTCAGGAAGGAGACAGGAGAGGAGAGTTTAATATTGACACTGCACTGACACAGCTAGTTTGAGGAGCACAAGCTGCTAGGGTGCAGAGCATAAACCCTTGGGTCCCCAAGCTAACCTGGAAGCCCACCAAGGTTACCATCACCAAGAAAGTTAGAGACAAGGAGGTAGAACTTACTTCATATGTGTTTGACGTTGTGTACTGGCAAGAGTTGGTCCCATCAGCCATGCTGGATAAGGTGAAGCCTGTACTTGATACTAGCTACAAGCCCTACATCAGTGATGGCAATCAAGAGGAGGACAAAAAGCCTGAGTTCTATCAAACCAATGAGGGACAGTTAGTGCTCAAAAAGGTTGCAGCCTTCTACAACAAGGTGTCCATGCCTTGTAAGCCTGTCACCAATCAGGATCCCAGTTCATCTGAGCCTACTAAGCCTGCTCAGAAGCGCATCCCAGATATCAAATGCATCATCCTGCTCAAGCTAATGTGTGAATCTGATGACTACAAGGTGGCCACAGCCATTGTTGGAGTGGATCCCAAGTACGCCAGCAAGACCTTCCACAAATTCATCAATACTGGCTAAGACCTTGCCACAGAGAAATCCTTGTGTGTTTCTACCATGCTCACCAAGGAGCACAAATGGGCAATCTGCCAGTGGATAGCCCGGGACTGCCATCTTGAACTGGCAAATTTTCAGGCCATGGTCAAACCTACTTTTGGGGTTGAGGCTTTGATTTCCTTTTACTACCATCTTGTGAAGGGAATGTTATTTTCTTGGAAAAAGCTGGGGGTATCTCCCTACAACAGAAACAGCCCATCCAATGTCAAGACCTGGAAAAAATACACAGAGGCGTACACTGCCCTCAAAGCCAAGGGTTGATAGTCAAATTCTATTAAATTGACAAATCAACATTTGCCTTGTCTATGTGGAATGTGTATGGGTATGTCCCCAAAGGCTCAAATTGCAGGATGGCTCACCGTGCTGCAGTCTGCGCCACAGCCTACTCAATGGTGGCTCTCCTTGGTCCAAAGGGGGTTGAGCTTTATCAAATGATATTGGGTTCACATAACAGCAAGACCTTTCTATCATTCCTCCAATTAGTCCAGGGGCACCTGAGGCGCACAAGCCTAGGCTTCACCAATGTCATTGTGCTGGACATTGTTGGTCTCCATGAGGTGGCTGATATTCTTGAGGAATTCCCAATGATTGAAACTAGCATTGCAGTGGGCCCCAGCAATTGGCCACAGCAAATTTGTACCTTCTCTTCCTCCCTGCCTTTTTGCCCTTCCAAAATCTCATCAAGGAAGTCTTTGGGTGGCTCAAGCAAGTTGTCAAGCAAGGAACCCCAACTGGGACTGAGGACCTCTTTGATTTGCTGCAGGCCAGGATCCACACCCTCCCAGCTGAGACTGTGGCCAAATTCTATGGCCATGCTGATTCATTCATCCCCCTGTGCCTAGTAAAACAGCCAATCAATTAAAGGCTTAGTATGTCTAACCTTTTTTTATATTCTCTAATTTACTATTCAAGATTTATTAATTATCATTTTATATTTAGATATTTCCAAGCCCGCAATCACATTCAGCAGGACCATCAATGGAGGTTAGTAATTTATTTATTTTATATTAATGTTTTTATTATGCCATCTGAGGTTATTCCAAAGACTTGATACTGGATTAAGCAAATATATTTATATTACTCTTATCAAAATAATATAAAAATCAAATTAAAAAAATTAAATTTAAAATGCATAAGTTAGAACTTATTTAATTAGCGTATAAGTTTATGCTTTTATGAAACTGTTTCTGCGCTATATTTTGCAAACCTTGTTTGCTTAAATAAAAATTTATTGGAATCACATTTTTTATTGCGTGTGCCTATAATGAGTCCTTTGGTATGTACCCACCCTGCAATAGAGGTGGTGCACAACCTTCACTGCCACACTGTGGACGGTGGATACACCCTGGTTAAAATATTCCCAGTGGCTAGTAAAAGGGATAAGGATCAGGTGGGAATGTAGGAGCAGCTTCTCTGGTAGGGCTGCAAACCTGTAAATCCTTGCCAGGACCAGGGCGTCTTGTATCACGTGGTCCACCAAGTTGTATCTGGGGGGACCTTCTTCCCCTCCAGGGAGAGCCTGGCCTTGTCAATCCCTAGGAGGACCCTGTCAAGATCCTCCACATCACGCTCATCCCAAAGTAAAACAGGAACCCCAGGTAAACCACCAGATGAAGCCTTTGTCCAGCAAAGGCTTCAGTGAACTCGCACAGTTTATTGTATATTGTACTATTTTTTTTGTGTTTGGTTTTAGCAAAGGTCAGCTCCATGGCTGCAGAAAGCCCTGTCTTTTCAGCACTCCAGGCCAGCCCAAAGTCAGCAAGGAGGATTTTGGTCTTCTTTACAGCTGTTTCATCTACAACAGCTAATTTTGACACTGCACGCCCAAATTTCTCCAACAGGTAAGATATTGTGTGTTCCACCAGGAAGCAGAAGCAAGCAGCCGCATGGGCCTGGCCCATCTCTGATAAATTCTTGAATGGGAGCATCTCCAGGATGTCCCAAACAAGCTCAATGGAGTTTATACAGTAAACTCCACTGAGGGATACCAGGTCCAGGCGGATCAGTTGGGTGTCCTTGTAGGCAGTAACTGCCCACTCAGATGCCCCCTTGCCATGCTTCAGCCCAGCCAATGCCTCCTGCAACATAGAAAAGGACCTGTGGATGAGGTCCTCCAGCTCCTACAAGACAGGGGGGACAGAAACAGCTGCTTGGCCACATGAGTGGTGTAGTTGGCGTAGAATGTGGTAGGGAAAAAAGGGACCAGGACCAGGCAGAGTTCACTGTTTACGTTTTCTAAGAAAAAAGGTAAGTATTTTGAAAATTTATTAATTTTATTTTTTAGGTTACCTTATTGTGTTTCTCTTTGCCGGCTGCTTTGGCAGGCTTGGCCATTCTTGGCGCAAGAAATTGAGCAGGAAATTCTGTGTCCTCTTTCCTGGCGCGCTTGGCTGGCTTGAGATGGGTATACATTTCCAGGTCATTTGTCCAGACAGACAGCACAGAAAGGGCAAATGACTTGAACTGGAGGCCCTTGACCACAGTTTTTTGAATTTTCAGTAAGCACTCAATTGTCTTCTCCAGGATGTCTGGTATTTT
>QTSX02003136.1:0-80016 GCA_014839935.2 Entomophthora muscae
GTCAAAGGATTTTGAAGGGGGAGTTCTACTATGTAGTCCATTGACACTGACTTCCAGGGACCCACTGGGATGTCCAGGGGTCTCAGCAGTCCTTCTGGCTTTGAGCAATGTGTCTTAGTTCTTCCGCAGGTTTCACAACCATTGATGTATGCAGCTACTTCCTTGTCCATGCCTGGCCACGTGTAGTTCCGCTTGATACTTGAGAGGGATTTGTGTCTACCAGGGTGGCCGGCCATCTCTGAGTCATGGTGGTCAATCAATATGTTTGTTTGGGTGTGGCCCTTGGGTACAATGATTCTGTTGTGGAGCAGCAGGGTAGTACCTTTCAGGGAGTATCCTTTCTTTGAGTGATGGCAGACCGGGTCCTTTGTCAGGGTTTTGACTAGCTCAATTGAGTATGTATCTTGTTTCTGAGCTCCTATCACATTGGGTTTGCTGGCGGCAATATTTAAGTACTTCAGTTGTATTCTTAAGCTGGCAGGGGCTAATAGGGTATGGGTGTTGCAGTCCTTGATTTCTGTGGAGGAGGGTATCAGGTTGGCTCTCCTGCTCAAGGCGTCTGGGACAACATTAACCTTTCCTGGCTTGTAGTCTATGGTCAAGGTGTAATCAGCCAGTTCTAAGGCCCATCTAGCCTGTTGTTGGTTCAGCTGGCATGGTTTGAAGAAGTAAACTAAGTTATTGTGGTCTTTCAGAACCTTTACTGGGTATTCAGCGCCGCACAAGTATCTGCGCCAATGCTTCAGTGTCTTCATTATAGCTAGCATCTCCTTGTCATATATTGGGTAGTTCCCTTCAGCTGGTAGCATCTTCTTGGAGTAATATGCTACAGGATGTAGCATACCATCCCCTCCTTCCTGAAGAAGGACCCCACCCACCGCAAAGTTGGACGCATCTGTTTCCAGCACAAAAGGTTTAGCTGGGTCAGGCATGGCAAGCACTGGGGCAGACGTGAAAGCTTTCTTCAGGGTCACAAACACAGAGGTGCACTCATCAGACCAGACAAACTGGACCTTGTCAGAGCAGAGGCGGGTTATAGGCAATGTAATCTGAGAAAAATTTTGGATGAAGTCCTGGCAGTAGTTTGCTAGCCCCAGGAAACTTCTGACATCCTTCCTGCACTTGGGGACTGGCCAGGCTGTGATTGCCTCTACTTTATCCTGCGTCATAGCAAACCCGCCAGTCTTCACAACATATCCCAGGAATTTGACTTTGGGCTGTAAGAACTCACATTTCTTTAGCTTGGCGTGTAGGTTGGCCTGTGAGAGTTTGCTCAGTATCAGGTTGAGGTGTTTGAGGTGTCCTTCATGTGATTTGCTGTAAATGAGGATGTTGTCCAAATATGCCACACAGAATTGGTTGAGGTACTTGCCTAGGACTGAGTTGATCATCCTTTGGAAAGTACTTAGAGTGTTACACAACCCAAATGGCATCACTAGGTATTCATACAAACCATATCTGGTTTTGAAGGCCATCTTGTATTTGTCTCCTTCCTTGACTCTGATTTGGTTGAAGGCGTCTCTCAGGTCAATCTTTGAGTACACCTGGGCTCCCGTCAATACGTCACAAAGGTTGTCAGCGTTGGGAATGGGGCAGCAGTTCTTTACAGTGATGTCGTTTAGTTTCTGGTAGTTTACAAAGGGACGCATCCCGCCGTCTTTCTTCCCTACAAACAGCATGGGCAAAAAGGAAAGGCTTTTAGACACCCAGATGAAACCCTTTTTTGTCATGTCCTCCAGGTAAGCCTTCAGTGCTGCTTGTTTGCAGTGATTGCAGCTGTATATGGGGCTGTGGTGTGGTTGAGTCCCAGGTAGCAGGTAGGCATCCCACGCTGGGTTCCAATCTCAGGGTCAGGAGTGTATTGGGTTTCTTGCTTGTTGGGCCCAACTGGAACAGTACCACATCAAACAAATTGTCTCCTTTCAAGGCAATCATTTGATTTCAAAAGTTCAGAATAGCACCATGTCTTTGTGACCACAAGTCCCAAAGGATCAGGGGTGGGGAAGTCCTTTCAGGATGATGGGAAATGCAGGGTACAAGTTCTGCCCAATTTTCAGGGGCAATTTGGTAGTGCACCTGAAACCCAGGTCATGAGAACTGTTCCCCATGATTACTTTGATGCTTTCATTGGTGGCCTTCAGTCCAAGGTCCTTGGCAAAAGTGGCGTTGATGAAACTCTCTTCTGCTCCAGTGTCAATGAAGGCTCTCACGGTCTGGGATGTTGTGAGTGTGTTGGCTTTGACTTGGATAAACTTATAAGATTTAGTAGAGGTGTTTATTTGCGTCAAGAAAACTGGGGAGTTACTCTTCTTGGGGCAAGCCTTGGTAAGGTGCCCGGGCTCATGACAATAGAAACACAAGCCTTTGCGGTAGTGACGCTGTAGTTCATCTGGAGACATCCCAAGTCTGCTGGGTGTCTGGGCTCGGTTCACGCGCTGGGTGGAGGAGGAGGTACCTTCTTAGTTGAGCTCAACCCTCTGCACAAAAGGAGTAGTTCATCCAGGCCAAGCGTAGGTGGGTGGTGCTTGAGGAGCTCCTTCAGGGCCGGGCAGGCTCCTCTGCGGTACAGGATAGCTGATAGGTTGTCCTCAAGTTGGGTTCTGGCTTTCAATTTCAGGAACTTATTGGTGTAAGCTTGCAGGGAGCGTGGTCCATGTTGGATGTCCAGTAAGCTGATTAGGGCGTGGTGGCGGGTATCTTGGTTGTTGCCTGTGGCCATCAGTTTGCTCTCAAATCTGGAGTAGCTAGGCAGAACTCAACGTCCTTGGCGGTTGCTTTCCCAAACCAGTCCAGGGCATTGCCAGAGAGCATGGAGGCTACTCCAAGGACCTTCTTGATGTCATTAGAGTATGAGTTTGCATTGGTCTGAAAATGGAGGCAGAGGACTGGCATCGCTCTTCTGGCTTCTTTCAGAAGAGCTTCCCCATCTGGGGCATATCTACCCAGGCTGTGGTCTGGTTTACTATGACGTTCTGCACCTGTGAGTTTGGGGTCTTGGTCTTCTCCTTGCCAGGTTGTGTGTCTTTCTGTTTGGGGTTGGTTTGGTGTTGGGTCACTGCGGTGATCAGGTTGGTAGCTAACTTGTACGCATAGTAAGCTGAAATAAATAAGAATAGCATACAAGATGCCCCAAGAGTTAACAACATCTTGGGGCCCAGGTTACTGTGTTTGAGGTAGATTGCCATAATGTCAGGGATCCAACCTGTGGGGAGTTCCTGAGAACTTGCGGGCGGACGGCCCGCGGGCCCAGCAGGGAGAGCCCACCGCAAGATTGGGGCTAACTTTATAATATAAGATAATGATTTTCCAAGTATTGCCCAAGGTCCACTTGTAGGCACCATGGAATCAATCAACCCAGTGAGGGTGATATACATCACCCCAAATATGCGGGCAGGTAGTTATACTTGTTGCATAATAACAGGGGAGGTCTAGTGATTTTGTTGCCTTCTCTGTATACAGTTTCAGTCTCTCTAGTTCTAGCTTCAGGGTTGTGGATAAGGATCTCCTCCAGAGTAAACTCCAAATACGCCGGGTTGGGTGGGTACTCGGTAAAATGTACTGGGCCAAAGGGAGCTCTTGGTGGATGGTAAGGTTCAGGCGGCTGGTCCGCGGTTTCTTGGGGTATATGGGCACAGGAAACGGGGCCGCAAGGAGTAGACTGAAGATGAAATAAAACTAATAACAAGTATGGTATGATCTTGTTGAACCAAAGGTTCATGTCACTTTATTGCAAGGATATTGATGGGCATCTTACTGGCGGCTCAGGGTATAAGTATGCCCATCTGTCATGGCAAAACTTTCAAAGATTTTCATGGCCCGGGTTTCCCCATCTACTAGGTCCTCACAGTCCTTGGTGGCAACAATTGCGGGGATTACTTCATTGGCTGACTTGCAACTAGAGCACTCCAATTCTTTAACCAGGTCACGGGACAGGTCATCTCTGGGTGGCCCGCTTCTTATGGAAGGTATCTTTGTTTCTTCTTCCAATGTGGCCTGGGTTATTCTGGGGTCTGTGGCTAACCCGGCCTGTTGATTGGTTGGATTAACAGGAACCCCTAGCGCAGGAGGCATCATTGTAGGCAAACTTGGCTCATCAAACTTCAGGAGATTCTCCAAAGTCAAATCTGATCCTGATTCAAACCCCAAAAACTGCGGGCGGCCAGGCAGCTGGCCCTGCGGGCTGGCGGCCCGCAAGATGCCAGGGTTTGACTCCCATAGTTGAGGCCTTTTGATTATCATAGTTGACAGGAGTTTGTCACTTGTGACAGGGCTGCCGTAAAAGAGTGAAGCTGAGCATAGCACAGCTTTGCTCTTTTGGCAGCCAGCCTGACATATCTTTCCTTTAACCAGCTATAAACTATAAATGCATACCATCAACCATCATTAAACTCTTTTTACCAGATATAACTGGAAACACGTACCAGCGGACTGCTGTAAAAGAGTGAAGCTGAGCGTAGCACAGCTTTGCTCTTTTGGTAGCCAGCCTGACATATCTTTCTTTTTACCAGCTATAGACTAGAAATGCATACCAGCAACCATCATTAACTGCTTTTTACCAGATATAACTGGAAACACATACTAGCGGGCTGCCGTAAAAGAGTGAAGCTGAGTGTAGCACAGCTTTGCTCTTTTGGTAGCCAGCCTGACATATCTTTCCTTTTACCAACTAGAGTATAAGATAAAGATTTTAAAAGGCCACTGATTTAAATAAACAAAATAATGTGGCTCAACTAGGATACCTGGACGCGTACCTAGGCGGGATGCTGTAAAAGGGCAAAGCGGGTGAAGCTCAGCTTTGTTCTTTTGGCATCCTGCCCGCCACACCACGCTTGTTGTGAATCATGGATAACAGGAACATGATTGTGTTGATCACACTGTGGGATGTTGAAGGGGTGGCTTGATCATTGTAATGATCAAGCGTCAAAACAAGTCACCCACTGGGGAGGATCAACTTCTGTTCATGTTATTGTATTTGGAAATTTGAGTTGTCTTCCTAACTTGGCTTTGGGTGACTGGATAATCAGATTTCGGGTCACGAACCCGCTTACTCGGAACCTTGCTGGCGGGTCAAGCCTGCTGTTTTGACAAACCTATTTTTTACTGTACATTCAATTTAGATTTCAGTTCCCATAATTATTATTTGAGTTTACTAGTGGCATTCATTTATGATTTGAAATTTGGTTCTTGGATTTGACAATCCTGCATTTTTACCTTTAGGTTCTGAATTTACAGTAATAGATTCACATATAGGGTAGTCGACTCCCTGGTAGTTTATTTCACCGCAGTTGCCCTTCCAACAGCTTAGTATGTATCCAGCATTACAACCATCCTTTTTATTTATGTCCCGGATTCTTATGCATCATAAGTTAGAAAATACTTTTCATTAGGGAAAAATTTCAAGCACTGCCATAATTGTCTTGATTTGTCTCTAGGGTACTTCTAGCATGATTATCTTATTTTATGACTATATGATTTTTCGCTCTGGTTATGCCATGATTTTAAATTGGCTTTGATATCAGGTTTATTATTTAATTTTTTAAAATATATCATTTTTAATTGTACCATTTTGAGGACTTGCAGTCTGGCAACCCCATCAAAACAGATCATAAACCGCAAGTACACCATTAAAGTAACTATTTACATTTTTTAGCCGTAGTATAAAAAAGGTAAGTGATAATTACTTTGGAAAATGACCAAATTTACTATAGCCAGTCCATATACCACCAAATCTTGAGTTGTAATCTCTTTTCACTACTAATACAGTTTGATTGCTGATAATATATAGATCTTTGGTGTTATTTTCCTTAGATGATGTGATATCAATGATTCAACATTTGTAATTCAATGGTTATTTTGAGACCACTTTTATTTTTTCGATCATATCCATCCATTCCTTGTAAAAGCTTTGAAGAAGCCTGACATTTGCTCCATCTAAAGTTATGGCAAGATTCATACCTTTACACATAGCTATGTGGTCAAATCAATGGTGGTTTATTTATACACTTAAATAATGTGATCGAAAATCACTTACGAGTCTGATCGGAAACCGTTAAGTCGAATAAGTCTTTATGATTGGTTAAGTTTAATAAGATCGCCAGAATCCAAGCTGACGGAGTCTAAAGGTGATGTCGACCTATTAAAGCTGGTGGGGAAGGTGTCAGATGAATCATTAGAGGGTTGATTGCCCCTGACCTAAAGATAATCAGCAATTCCAGGATATACTTTCTTTCTATCTTACAAATCAGAAACAAGTAAGTCAAAGAAGTCCACAATCGTCCCACTATAACTTTGCTTGAGATGTTTATGATACATTAATTTACTTCCAACTCCCTTATAGATATGTTAATGCTAATGAAAATTTTAACCTCTAAATTTTAAATTGTCGAATTGACTTTATTTCACCTAGCGATATGTAATATATTTTTAATATAAAAGGTGTTTTTATTTTTTGTGCTCGTTTTCAGGACTACGTTTAAATGACATATTGTTTTCCAAGCTGGTTACTTTATAGTGTTGCTTTTGTTGGTAAACATGAGCTGAACTCTAGTCAAAACTTTACATTTCGTTATAGGACTTCTTCAACTATTTAGAAATATTAGCTAGTGAATTTTCACCGAAAACTTGTATCTTGATGTTTAAAATCTAACATTAAGCTATAGTTGATAAGTTTTTAGCTCAGCTTTTCGCCAATCGTAATAGTGTTAACTCTGCTTTAGATTACATCATGTCTCAAGTTTTGACTCAAGCTCTTCGCACCAATGGATTGGCTAGCCTTCGCAAGTCAACTTTCAGTCCCCTAATGAGCTCACCCTCGATCATCAGATTGGCTAATCAGAATTCTCGACTAAGTTCTACCAAAGGTAATATCTGATCCAAACATATCCTGAAACCCATAGCGGCAGCAACTGTACGTTCAGATAGTGTTCCTAATCATCCTGGTAATCCCACAATATGAACAATTTAGAAACTAACGTTTTAGTTAACCGCTGGGAGGGCAGCTGGCATTGGCTTGTTGAGAGAGGGCTCTCTATTTCCCTGATCCCTATGTTTGGAGTCAGCATGTTGTATGGAGGACATCCTGCTAACGATTTCCTACTTGGTTTTGTCCTCCCTATCCATACCCATATTGGCTTATCTGCTGTTGTGACAGATTATCTCCCTCATAGACGCCTTCCTATCATTAATCGCGTCGTTACAGCCCTCCAGTTTTTGCTTACAGGCGGAGCCATTTATGGATGCTATACTATCAATACTGAAGATGTTGGTCTTACAGAATACTTTAAGAAGATGTGGAAGGCTTGATCGTCCCTAGAATCTATAGCATATTTGTTTTAAGTAAACTAGCTACCAGGCGTCTTTCGCTTGTACTTCTGCATAGCATATTTCTGTTTTCTTCTGTTAGATACTTTAAGCGTAAATACATTTTAGAAAAGCCTTTAAAAAGCTTTTGCTTTAAGCCCTACACGATGCTTTAACTTAATACTGAACCTGAATTTTATTATCTGGCTAATTTCTCTTACGCTTTGGGTGAGAACAATGTATATCAATACATACATATTTAGCTTAAGCATCAATCACTTCAAGGTTGCATCTTTGCTGAATTACATAATCAAAACTTAATGCAAAGTAAAAATAGGTCTAAAATCTGGATCATTACAAAAATTTAACTTAGGCTTTATTTAATAGCTATTTCCTTTAATTACAAAGTAGTTTGATAATTTTTCTTTCAAAGACCCTTCTTTGAAGGCTGTATATTCAGAAATATGTCTTCTGTATGAAGATTTTACTTGCTTGATTTTAATTTAATAATGCACCAAGTTTTGAAATTTATTTCATGTTGAAACAGCAGGCTCGACCCACCAGTAAGGTTCCGAGTAAGCAGGTTTGTGACCCGTGATCCAATTATCCAGTCACTCGAAGCCAAGTTAGGAAGACAATTCTGATTTCCAAATACAATAACATGAACAGAAGCTGATCCTCCCCGGTGGGTGACTCGTTTTGGCGCTTGACTCATTACAAGGATCAAGCCACCCCCTTCACCATCCCACTGTGTGATCAATGCTATCATGTTCCTACTATCCACAATTCACAGTGACTATATAATTCATATCTCTCAATAAAGATTATTATCTAGTTTTCCAGATATTTTTCCCCTTGTAACTTTGCTAAAACAGCACAGTTACAACATTGGTAGCACAGGTAGGTTCTCCATCCCACCTTATCTTGCAAAATTCTGCCTGTTGCCCGTACTTGCCACAGCCAACAAATTCTTGACAGAGTCATGTCTGGCCTTCTTCTAGTCTGGACACTGTACACGCCTGGTGCTGAGATACCTGATGGCTTTGTCCTCCACCAGAACACAGTGATCCCCCTTTCCGCCTTCAATGTCCTGACAGCGCAAGGGTTCTTCCAAGCACCCGCCGCCATGCCTCGAGCAACTGACAAAAGCACCATGCCAGCCTACGTAGCCCAGAGACTTTGAAACACTGCCTTGGAACCTTTTGCTGGAGCCAACAACAATAACACTGCAGCATGGATTCAATCAGCCCAAAGCAAGCTGGCCCAAATGGAATGCCCACAACGGTTTTAGATTGCAGACATCTCCATCTATTTGACTCACAACGCTGGTACCTGGTGCAGCAAGTGGCACAAAGAACACACTGAGAAGAATTGAGATGCCTTTAGGCAAGACTTCTTGGCAAGATTTGTGCTGAAGGATACCACACTCATGATTATACACAAAGTAAAGAATCTGACCCAAACAGGCACAGTGAAGGAGCTCACCCAAGCTTACAAGGAACTACAACTATGTGCCCCCTCAGATATGACCTTTGACACTTCATGTCAGGGATCCAGTCTTGGGCGGCTGGCCCGTCGTTTTCAGGGGTAACTTGGGCCGGGTTTTTTGCAGGCAATGTCCACCACAAGAGGGGAGCTAACTTTAAAAGGTATGAGGCTGACTTCCCCACCCAAGACCACGGGCCGGCGGCCGGGATTATAGTGTCAATCACCCCGGTGAGGGTGATGTACACAATCCCAAACAGCTTGCCAGTATGGTCAGTTGGGAGGTTGGGTGCGGAAGCAGGCATGGGGTTTGGTGTCACAAGCGGCTCCATGGACAGGCCATAAGCAGGGAGATAATTGAATTTTCCTCTGAACAACTTGGATGTTAAAAATATCCACAGGCCTTGTCGGTTGTATCTAATAGCAGATTTTATGCGGGCCAGGGGATCAAGTTCAAGTATCTTTTCCGGGGTGTATACCTTGTATTCAGGTTTCAGAGGGTAGTTGGTAAAATGGACGGGTCCAAAGGGTACACCAGGAGGACGAAAAACAGCAAGCGGAGGGGCAGGCGGGCCAGGAGATCTCAAACTGAATTGGTAGACAGCAAATACAAAATAAGGCAATAGCTGTATGAGCCAAATTAACATAATCTTTATTCAAAAATGGCAATAAGTTTGGAGCGTGGGGTCCTTGGGTCTATATAGTACCCCCTCCAAACTTAACATTTTCCATAGGGGGTCCATCAAGGCATTGTGGAGGCCAGGGCTGGGGGAACTGGGGGAACTGGGTGGTTAGGTCCAAAGGCGGCAAAGTGGCACCCAGCCCGGGAGTTCTTTCATTGGTCAAGAATCTCAATTTGGGTGCTTGATTGTCTTGCTCTGGTGTCAAGGTCATGGGACCGGGCCGCAGGCCCGTGCCTCTTTCCTGGGTTTGCTCTTGATTGGTTGCTGGTGTAGACTTTAAGTTCATGAAGCTAATAGTTGCCAGATTGGTACCTCCATTAGGCGCGGTGATTAATCCTCCATTTGGTGCAATTATTTCTTTGGTTTGTCTCTTTTTACCGCATGGCTCAATACGCTTGGTATCAGCTTGTGGGAGCTCAATCCCAGAAAAACGTAGGCAGGTGGTCCCACGGTTCACAGGCCTGGCGGCCCAAAGAAATCCAGGTTCAGGGTTCAATCCCTGCTCCCGGGCCAAGGTTTCTAGGGAGGAAGAATTGTCAATCCTGACACTCCTTCTACCCATCTCATGTACAATGACACACTCAAGTCACATATGATGAGACACGTAAAACTGGATCAAGTGACCAACTTGCAAAGTCTGTATTGCAAGGCAGAGAAAGAAGAACAAACATCCAACGCTCTCCACAAGGCGCAAACTGGAAAGAGGGAGCAAGCCAAAGATTTTCTCCCATCTGGGTGTTCCAATTGACCATCCCCTGGGAACAACAACAATGCAAACCACAAACCTGCAGGTTCAAATGGACATGGGAATGGGAACAACGGCCAGTCAAACCACACCCATTTCCGTATCGCTGCCACACAAGATAACCAAGACAAGAGAAAAGCCCAGGGAGAGCACTAAGCAAGCCAATCTCTCCCTGCACAATCCTTGACTCGCCTAACAATGAATACCAATTTGAGGACGTGGATCAATGCCCAATAATCCAAGTACCCTCAGAAGACCCGGTACTCTACACCATTGCCAGACATCCAAATAAACTGATGTCTTACCCTTTCTGCTTTTGCAGTTACACAGGCTCAGCATTCCTTGACTCAGGTGCAGATTGAACCCTAGTCAACAGCAGCTTTGTAAATAAGTTCAAGTTAGCCACTAATCCTTTGCGGATTAAAAGTGTGGTTTTAGCTGATAAACATCACATTGCCATGACACGGGAAGCTGCCCCCTTCTCTGTCATTTTAGAGAATCTACATTCCACCATTTAAGGTCCTGTCATTTACTTTCCCAAATTTGACATTGTACTGGGACTGGACCGGCTTCAAAAAAACAACCCCCACATAGACTGGGCAACCTTTGTACTGACCATCAAATGTGAAGGCATCAATCACCAGATCTACCCTGACTCAGTAGACCAATCCCTGCGCAATCATGTCTTAGTACATATCACGGAGACCTTGGAAAAAAGAAGAACCTCAAGGTAATTGACTGGGACTCCTGCCAGTACAAGATCATACAATTAAAGGACCACCAAGACACCACCACGCCTCAGGATTGCAAAATTGTAGCCTGCCATCCAGAAATCTTCAAAGAGGATCTACCCGGGTTACCACCAGAGAAACACATTTAACACTCCATCCAACTCAAGGAAGCTGTACCTAAGGAGCAGCCCATCTACCACCTCACCCCAAATGAGGACAACACCCTATGTGCTTACCTCAAGGAGGCATTGGAGAAAAGATTTATCCACTCCTCACAGTCTCCCTTTGGCACTGCCGTAATCTTTGTAGCAAAGAAAGATGGTACCCTACGCCTATTTGCAGACTATTGTTTTCTAAACAAAGTTACTATCAAAAGTTGTTACCCAATACCACTTGTTGACAACCTCTTTGATGCCTTGGGTGGCGCCACAGTCTTTACAAGATTGACCTAACTGCTGGCTACAACCAGATCTGTATCAAGGAGGAAGATATACCCAAAACAGCCTTCTACACTAAATACGGTTCATACAAGTGTGTGGTACTCAAATTTGGAATAAAAACACCCCATCAACCTTTGTGACCTTCATGAACAAGGTGTTTGCCCCCCACATTGGCAAGCACGCCTTGGTATATTTGGATAACATTATTTTCTATAGCCCCTTGGTAGAACAGCATCATAAGGATCTGGAGGAAGTCTTTGCCACCCTAGTGCAACATAAGCTGCTAGCCAAGCCCTCCAAATGCCAATTCTTTTGAAAACAGCTGCCCTTCTTGGGACACATAGTTTTGAAAGATGGCATTAAACCTGACAACCAGAAAATCCAGGCCATTTGCAAAATGCCGCCGCCCAAAGACAAGTCAGAACTCCACACATTCCTGAGAATGATTGCCTATGTACAACAATTCTTACCCAACTGTGGCGTCCTGACTGTACCTCTGTCTGCCATAATTGGTGCCAAATCCAAATTTGTATGGACCCCCCAATGTGACCTTTGCTTCAGACGTCTTAGAGAGAAACTCACAATGGCACCCACCCTGCAATATCCCAAACGTGATGGGGAATACCAAATGGAGATAGACGCCTCTGACACATCCATTGGAGGAGTAATACAAATCAAAAACAATGATGGTGACTTCCTGCCTGTGGCCTATGAATCATGCAAATTGACAGATGGCAAGTGTTGGTACCTTATATATGACAAAGAGTTGTTGGCAATTGTGCACTGCCTAGTCAAATGGCATTGCTATCTAGAACAACAAGTAGAGTTCATAGCCTTGACAGACCACAATTCAATAATCTACTTCAAAACCCAGGCAAACCTATCCAGCTGTCAAGCCTGCTAGATGGAGCTTCTGGAGAGGTTAACATGCTCATACAATATAATCCCAGCCCAGAGCTAGCCATGCCGGACACACTCTTGCGCCTGTACGTCAGAGCCACAAGAGGTAAGAATGGGCTCAACCCAGACTGGCCCCTCCTGGTGCTTTGGACAAAGGATGAAGGCTTCCCCCCTGATGCCACAGACATAACAAAAGAAACTGTCATCAAAAATGAACACCTCTTCACAGATGTATACAGGACGCTACACCAAAAGATGACCAATAAAAGCACCATCCTGTATATCCCCACACATCAACAAATTAATACAATCCTATTCTACCACAGAGACCTGGGTCACACAAAAAGTCACAACCTTTAAAAATTCCTTAAACACAAAGCCTGGTGGCTGACCTTATACCAGTACGTCCAGGAAGTCTTGGATCAGTGTGAAGTATGTAAGAAATTTGCAAAGAGTGAGACCCCACCTAAGTCAGTATTAATTATTTCTACACAACTACCATTCAAGGTGTGGGCCCTAGATATCTGTGACAGATCCAGGTCTAACCAGTCAAACTTACCGTTATCTTGCCCCTGACTCTTGTTACCAGTACCTTCCTGTGACAAAGCTTCAAGGAGCTTTGCCTCCAGGGAGGCAATTTTGTGAGACAACACTTTATTGCCATCTATCCAACAAGCCATAATTTTGACACTCTTTTTCTCTCTGTTTCTTAACACCTCAACTTTGCAATTGGCTCTGTCTTTTACTTGTTGCAAAATTTCATCAACCCCTAATAGCAAGTTCCAGGAGTTCCATGCATAAACTCAATTTCCTTGTGCCAGGGTTCCTTCTCTGGAAAAATAGTTGGAGTATAGTTCTTCAAAAGCTGCTTTCACTTCTACCAAAGACTCCTCAGGTGCAATCTTAGAGACCTCCAGACTTGCCCAAGCCTCCTCAAGCAAGCTGGTAGGAACTTCCTTTCTTGCAGCAGCAGCCTTGACACAAAGCACTCCAAATTTTGCTCTTTCAAATAGTAATAAAGAAGACATGATAATTAAAAAGAAGTTGAGGGGAAAGCGTCAAAATTGACAATATATCTTTATTTAAAATTAGCTGTTTTTGTTTATATACCATTCAGTGCATATACAGCTGAAAACCCCTCTGGTTCCTGAATCAACCAATGATTTGCATCACATGGTTTATGACATAACGGTGTCATTCAATCCAGATCTTTATCAAAAAGATCTTCACACTCTTAACCTATAAGAATGTTCTCTAATACATTCCAGAATCACCTGATTCTTTCTGTGGAAATGTATCTCGTTGGCTTGAAGCATTATGGACTTCCGGCGCCAAAACCCTGTGGATTACACATCCCAAAACTCAGCTATCAATGTTCCAACTGGGAACCAGCTGATCAAACCTGAATTCCTAGGCATCCTTGCCTTTATTTAGTTATCTTTGCATTTAATGGTTTTTTTTTGCCTTAAAACCCATTAAAATGCTTTGAAACTTGAACCAGGCGCCACCGCAGTGCCCAGCAATTTTCCCAGGTGGCGCCTTGGCGCTTCTCAAATCAATTATGGGGCGCCGCAGCGCTTCTAACCCAATGAATTTGCCAAAGCAACACTTTAACCCAAAATTCAGGGGTTTATTTTTGATTAACCTTAACCAAACTTCTTGACAAAGTCAAGGCAATTAACCAATATAATTAAATCCTCATTAATTATATTCCCATATATCTATTAATTAATCTTCCTGGTTAATTAAATTATTTTTGAGACGCCTAGTCTCCAAGATTGATTCAGCCAATCTTGCCTTCTGTTCTTTTATTGAATATATATACTAAGTTCTCAGGAATCTTTATCTGAAGAATTCCAGCCAAACCTATCTACATGAAACAAACAGCAAAAACAGAGCAACTTGATATCTTGGAGTATTTATTCAGCTAAATACTTAACAGTGACTGTTGTACAGTCACAATATTGTGGGCCCTATGCCAGGAAAACATAACAACAAGAGATAAATCATTACTGCAATAGACTTTGCCACATGATGGCCAGTGGCACAAGCAGTTAAAACACATACCAGTAACCTAGTACAGCGCTTCATAGGAAAAGAAATCATCAGCAAGTTTGGAAAACCAGAACTCCTGATAACCAACAGAGGCAAAGAATTGACCTCTGAAGATACCAATGTATACCTTATCAAGAATGGGGTCTGTCAGGATTTCTGGATATTGACTAATTAATGGATTCAACAAAATAACGCGGGCCAGCAGTTAATTACTCTTAATAATAGTTTCACCCACACAACGCGGGCCAGCAGTTAATTACTCTTAATAATAGTTTCACCCACATAACGCGGGCCAGCAGTTAATCACTCTTAGGAATGGTTTCAACAAATTAATGTGGGCCGCAGGTTTGTGGAATCAATGGATTCAAATGATCAAATCATATCCTGACAATTGCAAAATCCCTATTCCTAATTAATAGTGAAACATGCAGATATTGTGCTATTAATTAGTCCACCTCAATAACCCCCTCAAATATGCTTCCTATATATAATTACTATTCTAAACTTTAATTACATTCTAGAACAAGGGCCATCATAAGGGCCATCATCTGAAACACTTCTAGAAGAGCCTAAAATATACTGTGCCATTATATGGGCCATCATCTGAAACACTTCTAGAAGAGCCCAAAATAGACTGGGCCGTCAGGCCAAACACTCTAAGATAAAAGGCTGTGAGCCTATTGTATTAGAGCAGCTCTGATTAAGTGAAGAATTATCTCCACCAACTAGTAGCCAGCCAGGCTAGCTAGCCACCTGGAACGTGGTCCAGGTTCACAGCTACTCCGCTCAGATTGAGGGATAGTTGCACAGCTTCAGAAAGGATACTGAGCTGTGGAAGTTGTCAAGCAAGCTTCCGTCACAAACTGCACACACTCAAGGTTGGGCCAGAGCTAACTCAAATAAACACGGGCAGCTGGGCCAGCCTCATTATCAGTCTTCTAATAAAGAGTTGATATTTCAAATCCTTTCCCTAGTTTGATTCTAAATAATTGGAGAGCAAAAGATCATACTGTCGCCATACAGTATTAATCCCTATTTAAAATATAGAGACAACAACTTATGAACCTATATCCAGAAGTAGGAAGAACCGTCCCAAATCCTCCGGGCCTTGGGCCCTGTCAGACTTGTTACTTCTGATGACAACAAAATATTCTGGGCCAAAGGTTACGCCAAAGTCACAGGTTCTCTGTACTTTCATAATGTTAGAAGACTTAGGATATCATCTGGCTGATGATAAAATGCCAAGGTCTGCAATTTTCTGACAGGGTCCAGCACACAGTGACAACACCTTACCATCCTCATGCCAATGAATGCGTGGAGCAGCTGAATGGCAGCTTAGTGCAAGCCCTTGCCAAACTCACGGCCAGGAGACCTGAGGATTGGCACAAACTTTTAGCAAATGCACTCCTTGTATGTTGCACTTGAGTAAACAGATCCACCAGAAAGAGCCCCTTTGAGTTGGTATACAGCACATAACCCAATATCATCCAAGCGCTATCAGGATCTAAGCTGGAGATGCCAGATAAGGTTCCACCCCGCTCAGACCCCCAGGTCATACAGGCCAATATCAACCAATTGGAAAAAAGTAAAGTATCTACAAAAGACCTTTGTCCTCATCAAAGACAGACATTAGGTTGGCAACAAGGTTTGGGTCATGAATATTGACAAAAGTAAATTACAGCCAGAAAAAGTTGGCCCTGCCATCATCCTAAGGGTAAACAAAAACAACACTTACCTTGTTCAAGGACTTGGGAGAAAAAACAAAACAAGGTACTCCATCATGATTGCCTCAGGCCCTGCAAAGCAAGACAAAAGCAACAAGAGACCGCTTTACCCGTCACCAAACAGCAGCTAGTCCAGTATGACGCCCGGGCTCCCAACAATCTTACTAACAATCTTCCCCCAGAGGAGACCAACCTTCAGCCAAGGGGGGTGTTGAAACAGCAGGCTCAACCTGCCAGCAAGGTTCCAAGTAAGCAGGTTTGTGACCCAAAATCCAATTATCCAATCACCTGAAGCCAAGTTAGGAAGACAACTTAAATTTCCAAATACAATAACATGAACAGAAGTTGATTCTCCCCAGTGAATACCTTGTTTTGGAGCTTGACTCATTACAAGGATCAAGCCACCCCCTTCACCATCCCACAGTGTGATCAACACAATCATGTTCCTGTTATCCACAATTCCTAATAGCTATATAATCATTATCTCTCAATAAAGAATATTATTTAATTTTCCAAATATTTCCTCCCTTGTAACTCTGCTAAAACAGCACAGTTACAACAGGTCAAACCAATCCAAATCAAGAAGCTTTTCCCTTTTCAGGGATCCAATCTTGGGCAGCCGGCCTGTCATTTTCAGGGATCACTTGGGCCAGGTTTTTTTCAGGAAGAGCCTACCACAAGAGAGGAGCTAACTTAAAGAGGTAGAAGAAGGACTTTCTCACCCAGGACCACAGGCCGGCTGCCGGGATTATAGTGTCAATCACCCCTGTGAGGGTGATATACACAATCCTGAACAGCTTGCTAGAGTGATCAGTTGGGAGGTTGGGTGAGGAGGCAGGCATTGGCTTGGGGGTTACAGGTGGTTTCATATCAAATTTATAGGAAGGCAGATAGGCAGGCAGGTAGTTGAATTTTCCTCTAAACAACTTAGGTGTTGATAAAATCCAGTCCCCCTGGTGTGACAGAAATCACTGGATAATATGAAGCCATTTCTAAATGATGGGGAATTACCACCCAAATCCACATAGAAATGATTATTAACCACCAACATGGCTTCAGATATTTTTTTGTGAAATTTCCAATTGTAACTCCAGGATTGAGTAGAACAATTAGTCCAAACCAGAGTAAACCAAGATAAATGACCTGGGAAAGCATCAATACATCTTCAGTGTAGAATTCTGGGCATTGGGAAGGAACACAATTTTCAGTTTCAAGAGTGGGGGGAGGAGCTACAAAATTGGCTGGCATAAAATTGACATTTGGCGGCGCCGCCAACAAAGTTCCAGATGCTGGGCCCCATCTTCCTGAAATGATTCTGTTCAGAATCAGATTGTATGGGATATACTGCAACAACCCAATCACAGGATTCATTTTTAAAATTTAAAATTAGAACTTGGGATAATTGATTTTTATTGAGTAAATTTAGGAGGACTCAACTCTTAGAGTTGAAACAGGGAAAATTATTCAATATATATCAGAAAAACTGACTAAACAATACCACCTGAGTCTTGATCTCCTATTCCTTTGGCATCTTCAAGTAATTATCTAGTCCAGGCTGCAAAGAACTTTTGCGTGACCAGTTTCTGACAACCATGCTGATTAATGAGCTTATATTGGGTGACCCTCATATTACGTCAATTTATCAACGTCAGTTTGCAAGGGGGAGCTGGTTTCAGCTGACAGACTGGAGCAGCTGTGACCCATTTTTGATTGACTGTTTGGTTTAAATATGTTAACTTGGTCAATTTTAATACAGGTTTCCTGGCCTTCCAAGCCTTCTTACTTGGACAGACAATAACCAGCATTATAGAACCTACCGTGACACCTGGCAGTTATATCTAACTGCAGATGGAATGTGGGCCAAAGGATCTAGTTCAAGGATCTTTTCCAGGGTATAGTCCTTATACTTGGGCTTTAGAGGGTACTCAGTGAAATGGATGGGACCAACAGGAGCTTCAGGAGGACAGAAATCTGTGGGCATAATGGTAGGAGGACCAGAGGATCTTGTACTGATTTGATAGATGGCAAAGACAAAATAAGGCAGTAGCTGTGTAAGCCAAAATAACATAACCTTTATTCAAAAATGGCAATAAGTTTGGAGCGCAGGGTCCTTTAGTCTATATAGCAGCCCACCTCCAAACTTAATATTTTCCATGGGGGGTTCATCAGGGCATTGGGAAAAGTGGGCCCAGGGAATCTGGGTGCTTGGGTTCAAAGGCAGCAAAATGGCACCCAGGCCAGGAGTTCTTTCATTGGTGAAAATCTCAAGTTGGCAACTTGATTTTCTGGCTCTATAGTTGCAGTCATGGGGTCAGGCCACAGGTCTGTGCCTCCTTCTAAGGGTGGCTCTTGATTGGTCACTGGTGTAGCCTTCAAACTCATAAAGCTAATGGTTGGTGTTTTGTTATCTCCATTAGGCGCCTTGATTGAACCCTTATTTGGCAGGGTGATTGCCTGAGTTTAGCTGGCCTCATTGTTTGAACAATCTCTTTTAACCTAGCTTGCAAGGGCTTGACCCCAGGAAAACACGGGCAGGTAGCCCCTTGGTCCTCAGGGCTGGCAGTCCGTGGGGGATCAGGGTTGGGGTTTGAATCCTGTTCTAAGGCCTGGGTTTCAAGGGGGAAATAATTGTCATTCCTGACAACCCTGTATAAAGTCAAATGAAAAATTCAATTTTTGATAATGTTGCAACATCTATGATTACTCCCTCTTGGGAAAATAATTCCCTGAATGACACACCAAATGTTTCCCTGAATAATCATTAAGTTGGTGGCACTGTTATCATTTGACCTTCTGTTATGGGGATCAAACATTTCAAGTCCTAAGAGGAACATTACTTGGACAAACTTATTAACCTAAGAGAAAAAATTACTTGGATAATCCCCATGACTACCATGACGTACATGGACAGTATGTGACTTACCACAATAATATATAATACCCTATATTCATATCAAATAAAGTACCATTCTCTTCTTAATTTTCCCCTTTATCTCGTTTTATATACTTCTTAGAAGTATATACTCAACAGTGGTAGCAAAGATAGGTTATCCATACCTACATAACTTAAAGGAAAATTTCCTCCAAAGAAAAGAACCCTGAATATGGCACTCTCCACTGGCTAGAGATAATACAAAGAAGGACATGACGTCCCAGCAGGGTTTTTGGTCTACAACAATGTTCTTGTTCCAACCAAACAGTACAAATTCCTCAGTACTCCTGGGATTATGAACCTGCCTCTAATTCATAAAGCAACCAAAATACCCAACATTGTATTTCAACACCTACACTCAGCAGAAATTGGGACATTCTCAGGACTACGCCGTGAAAATGCCAACCTCTGGATTTAAAGCACACAATAATTTGACACAATTAGGCTACCCCTGTAAACTCTGGACTAGTGAAATTGCCCTACACGTTACCAGGGATGCCTCACGTTATGTAAGTGAGTGGTTTGACCAAAACCCTGATCACAACAAAGCCTGGGACATGTTCAAAACTGCCTTCCTGGATAAATTTGCCATAAATGACTCCAATGTGGTAATCATGACAGAACTCAGAACCTTCAAAATACCAGGAACCATTAAGGATTACATTGCAGCCTATGAAGACATACATGATCAAGCTCCCAATACCATCAACTTCAATGAAGCTGGACCACAACTGGACTTCTACCATGGCTTCCCCACACACATTAGACGTCAGTTTGCATAAGCCGCTGCAAGAATCTCCAAGACATATTCTTGGAATGGAAGCAAGCTGCACAAAAATCTGACAATCTACATGCAACAAATAAACAAAAAGAAATTCCCACAGCAAAGAAGGACCCTCAACCTAACAAGCATAACAACTGAGCAAACAACTCCCATTCTTTAAGTGGAAATTTTACCACTCAAGTAAATTGTTGTGAATGCCAATATTCACGCTTTATTAATTTTGCCTTTGTTGGGTTATTTTGAGAACAAATCCCTTGCTTTTGATTTTTGAAATGGGTCTATTTATAAAGTAATAAATTCAACTGTTTGTTCTCCTGATTATGCACAACTCCTTGCCCCACTCATGCTTGTGGCAAGTGATTCTACTGTCCTAGCATTGTTTTGTGGTACCACCAAACAATATATATTCCAATTTAATATCTTCAATAAAATTGAAGTTCTATTCACATTTCTGTCTTTGTGTTTTCAAATAATTTGGCGCCTCTCTCTAGCCACAACTAGTAGAGACTATTATTTCAGGGCCACAGGGTAATTGTATCATCTTCCCTGTTGATTAACTGAGACTGAGTAAGAATCCAATACTAAGGTTAGGGTTTCCTATTTGGTGTCTGTTGTGTTTGGCTCCAGGGGACAACATCCTGGAGGACACGGCGGGAAAGCTTTATTACAAAAAATATGAGGTTTGAAGCTAAGCTTGGGTTAGCCTTCAGGGCAAAATTAAGGGCACATACCTTAATTTCCTGGAAAACAAGATATAAAAGCCCTTTTGGCAGAAAGGACAGGAAAAGCTTGAAGATTATAAAAGCAAACAAAAATGTGGATAAACTTGTCTTCATTAGGAGTAATGATTCTACTTTAAATAGTTGACAAGAGATGGTGATCACTCAATAGGAAGACAGAGTGCTGAGGGGGTCACATTGGGATGAGGTCATACCAGGATCAACCACAGACAGGCTCAATAATTGTAAATGGGTGGATATTGAACCAGACCCATTTACAGAAGGCAGGAAATTTCCAAAATCAAAGGAAAAACCAGCCAAATCATTGCAACTATCAATATTTGAAGGCCAGATCAAAATATCATTGATTGGGAAATTTACAACAGTGTCTGTGCCGCGCCTCAGAACATAATAAAATGATGCTCACTACAGGGGCTGCAAGCCACTTAGTTATTCCTTTTGCCACTACGTTCTCAGGTATGTCTCCTACTCCAATACAGGAGCTGTCTTTGCCTGAAATTACCAGTCCTCCTATTGAAGAGGACATCTCAGACTCGCCTATTGTCCCCACTATATTGAGCCTAGGAAATGGTCCCTGTCTAGTAGCTTACCCCATGGGTACCCTGGACTTGGAGCAAGTCATGGTAATAGTCCTTGGAATAGCCCATGATGGAGCCATCTCTTTCCTTCAACTACAGTTTAATTGAGCAGAATATTATGAGTTAATTATTGCTCTGCAGTTCCTGCAACATCTCCTCTCAGCATCTGAATCTTCTGAGCATCTACTGTCATCTTTTGTGCAGCCTGCCTTATCCCATCACCAAATGGTTTTGGGGCTTCACATCCAGGATATCTTGTTTCTCCAAGCCGCTGTAACCAATCATTGGGATCAGTTTGCTGTCTACCAGCAGTGGATTTACTCCCTGTTCTCTTTGGTATCTAATAACAAACACAACTCCATTACCTCTCAGGCTTGCTTGCTTGCCTCTACAGAGCAAATGCACTTATTCATCCCCAAATAAGTCAGGGAACGTCTGCATGAATTTTACCAGCTACAACACCCCTGGCAGACTCAAGTAGACTCCACCCTGAACGCTTACCTCTCTGATTTTGAACAACTTATGGAACAACTTAATCCGTTTAGCACCTACTCCTTTGATCAATTACAAAAGGTAGCAAAGCTTGCTGCTAGAGGTCCCCATGAACTGCAAGAGGAGTTTGATCAATAGAGTTTCACCACAGCTGCCACAGCTACCTCTCTTGCCAAGCTTCAGTCCCAAGTAAACAAATTGTCTGCACCTAAACCAGATGTTCCTCCTTCCCCCCGTCTGATGACATGATGGATAGGGAACAGAAGTTCTGGGACACTATCAGAGAACTATGTGCGTCCACTTGTAGTCAAGGACGCCCTGCAGACACTCCACACCCAGATCCTCAAGTGCTTGCCTTGACAGCACAAGTTGCCACCCTGCAACAAGAAGTTGCTGTTCTTCACAATACTGTGGCAAATATCACTAGTTCATTTGGGTTCACTGACAAAGATGGCTGCCGCCCTGGATTGCCTGGGAATCCTCAAATTCAGTGTGCCAGGGAGTTGATTGCCCTATTCAATGAATTAGATCATCTGAATCAAGATCACCTCAGCCTTGACAAGGATGTTCAAGAGATGAGTGAGTTTATTGACTCTGTAAATGACAGGTTCTCCCCCTGTCTCTTGGTGGGAAATTCTTTGACCTCTTGTTTGGATGAGTTTTCAACTGTGGTGACTACTCATGGTCAAATTTTAGATGTTACAAAACAACAGAATGATCAGGCCAACAACTTGGGTGCTCACGCCTCCAAGACTTTGACCACTCTTAAAGAAAGTGCTCGCCAGCTGTGGGCACAACAACCCCCTTTGGGATCCAAAGCTAAATTATCCCTGTATATAAATGTGATAGATAGTAACAATGGTGGCCCTACTCCCAAATGTCACTTCAAAACTACCTTTAAACAAGTCTTTGACCCTAAAACTTCCACCATTGCAGCCTTCTTGACCATCTATAAAACAGCCATACAAAGGGCCTCTGATGAGGTTAAGAAGGAGCACATTTAAACTGCTTGCACCCAACCTGCCAGGAAGTGGTAGTGCTGGAACTGCCCTCCATTGAGACTTGGGAAGAGATGAAACAGCTTCTGATTGATGAGTTTGGTGGCAACCTTAGCTTGGAAGTGAAAAAAGACGCTTTTATCTACATTGCCTTCAAGCCTAAAGAGACGCTGGCCAAGTTTGAAGACAGGTTCTATATGGATGAACAGTAATTGATAACTAGTAGACATCTGAAAGTGCATGAAGCCTACATGGCTTGCGCTCAAGCCCTCAAAGTTAACCAGCTTTTGTGCCTCCATTTAAAATCCCATAAGGATATGCTTTCCTCCATGAAGAGCATAAAAACATTGTTGCAGGATATGCACCTTACTCACTATGAAGCGGTTGTTCAGGAGAATTGTGCCGCCTCTAATTCTGGTTTGTCTTCCCATGGCCCCCACATCCTCACAATGAACTTGCAAAATCCTCCTAGATGTCAAGGTTGCCACAACTGTGGCCAGACAATTCACCATTCTTGAGCCTGCACCAATCCTTGGGTTGAAGGAGCTGATCCTAAAGAGCAAGCAGGAAAAGAACAGTTAACCTAGAGGCAGAGACGCTCTTGATTGACAGTTCTTCCCAGTCTACTTTTATCCCTCCCCCCATAACTGACTCCAAGCCTGCTGATACCAAGGCTCCTCCCATCCTGCTGTTGTTTCACAATATCTCTGACAACTCTGACTTGGATGATTCTGATGTTGATGACCCCAACGCCTACAGGTATTCAGTTCTTGCCGTCCCCAAAACCATTGCAGTTCCCTATAAGTTACGCTCAGAAAAGACTACAACAACTGCTAAGCCTTTGCCTGAGGCCAAAGAAGTTATCTCTTGCCTATACCTCACTCAAGCAAAGAGGTCTCCTGTGCTAGTTGAGTTTTCCAAAGAAGCCGCTGACGTTGCTGATGCTGTATTCAAGAATGTGTCAGTTTTTCTTCCTCTCCAAACTGTCTATAAGGAGTTTCCAGGCTTGAGATGCATGATTAAAAAGTGGGAATAAAGAGCTAGCAGAAGCCCAAGATATTCTGGCGTCCCCCTGTCCTTTAGTTTCCCATGACTTGTGCTATAGGAGCATACTCTGCTCTCCCTATGCGGTTTGGCAAGCTACTCTTAGCTGCGCCTGCTTTGGTCTTGGAGAATGAGAGTTACAATCTTCTAGTTGGTACACAATTCCTTAGGGAGTACAATGGGATCATCAATTTAAAGGACAGCTATCTCTCTATTTTAGGGTAAAAAGTTCCTTTAATCTTTGAGGAGTCTATCAAAGTTCCCAGAAAGTGCTTCAAGATGTGTGCCTTAGAGTACCCTACTGGTGTCTTCACACTAGAGTACCATACCCACTTGTCCAACATGAAGTACCCTCCTATAGCCTACCCTGCATCTGAAGGGATTCCACTGCTGGCCACTTCTGCTGTGATCATTCCCCCTGGCTCTCAAGCTATCTTAGACTCTCATATATTATACAAGTTTCCTGAACGTACATTCTTGGAGTTGTACTCCTTTCTCTTGCTAGGTTGCAACAAACCCTACCTCTTCCCAGGGATCTTGGATGTCTCTCACAAAGATCCTTTCCAGTTGTTGGTAGCCAACTTAACCGCTCTCTCCATAAATGTGTCTAGAGGCCAGGTTGTTGGCTATGGCAAGTTGTTAAATTCTCCTGATGTGCTACCACTACATCCTTTGGTACCTTCCAGGACTTCAACTTACCTGAAGAAAAGGCCCTGATCTTATCTCTGTTTACTGCTCAGGACTTCCTGCAACTGTCCCTGGTCCAACAGAAAGAAGTGCTTGACCTTCTAGATCAGTTTTCAGATATCTTTGCTAAAGATAGCACTGATTATGGTCTAGATAAAAAAGTTATTCATCAAATTGATACTGGTGATACTCCCTCTTTCTGAGCTAAACTGTCGGAAATTGCGCTATTAATGCTATTTTGATATGGCCTTTGAATAATGATAAATGCAAAGATTTGACTGGTTTTGCTTTTGAGTTTGCAAATTCCTTGCTTGCTGTAAATGGGTCTGGTTCAATATCCACCCATTGTGGAATATCATGCCTGTCCTTAACTGATCCTGGTATGACCTCATCCTAATGTGACCCCCTCAGCCACTCTGTCTTCCTATTGAGTGATCACCGTCCCTTGTCTACTATTTAAGTAGAATTATCTCTCCTAATAAAGACAAGTTTATCCACATTTGTGTTGGCTTTAATATTATTCAAGATTTTTCCTGTCCTTTTTGCCAAAAGGACTTAAAAATCTTGTTTTCCAGGAAATTAAGGTATTTGCCCTTAATTTTTCCCTGAAGGCTAACCCAAGGTAGTTTCAAACCTCAAATCTTTTGTTATAAAGATTTCCCACCGTGTCCTCCTGGATGTTGTCCCCAGGAGCCAAACACAACAAAATGGTGCTCACTACAGGGGCTGCAAGCCCCTTTATTACCCTTTTCCCACGTGCATTCTCTGGTCCTTTTCCCTTTGTTTCTGAAGTAACCAAGCAACCTAAAGTTTATAGTCCTCTTCTAGAAGAAGACATCACCAATGTCCCATCAACTCCCATGGTACTGGTGCTGTCCCCTGGGCCTGTGTTGGTCCCCCTTTTAGCTTTCTCTCTTGACTACAAGCAAGCTTGTGCTTCTGTCTGCTCCATGCTCTACTCTGGCACTGTGGCAATGCATACTATCCCAGTCTCTGTCCTGGGTATGCTTCCAAAGACCTTTATTCCTTCCTCTTAGACTTTGGTCTCCCCCCGCGCTGATGGAGTCCATGGATACATTGGCATGTTAGTCAATCAGTTCATCCAACCCGTCCTGGTTTGCCATCAACTTGTGTTAGGATCCCAGAACCAGCTTGTAAATACTGTAGCCACCGCTGTATCAAACAACAGTGCTCAAAATATGGCATATCAAGAATGATCCCACAGTCTCTTTGCGTGTATTTCCAATAACCAGCAAAACTTGCTGGTCTCTCAGAAGTACTTTACCTCTTCACTAAATTCCCTTTGTTCCTTGCTCCCTGGATACATCAAAGATTGAACATGAAAATTGGATGAGCATCAAGCAGCATGGCGTGAAAAAATTTAGGCCTTTCTGCTAAAGCATTGAAGGATTTTGAGACCCTGGTTAATGAACTTAACAAATTCTGAGAACATATTAATTCTAAACTCAAATTGGTTGGAGCTCATGTTGATACTTGGGGCCACCATCTGCAGAATCAATATGGCCTGGATAAGGCTGCACTAGGCAACACTCTATATCAAGTGCAAAGTTATGTGTATGATAGAGTAGCATCTATTGAGGTGACTCCTCCTGCTCCTCCTGTTGAGGTACCATCTGACTTTGAAGCCAAGGTATGGGAAGCAATAGCAAAACTCAAGGCTACCACTTGGTGTCAATCTTCTGTTCAGAACCCCCCTCCAGTCAAACCTATGCCTGACTCTTGCATTGCTTTGCTCACTGATCAAGTAGCTACTTTGCAAGGAGAAATTGAGTATTTAAGACAACATATCTCTAATTCTGAGGACTTGTCCTCTGAGTCTGAAGGTGAAGAGGAAAATGAAGTTGTTAATACTCACGCTCATGACAATCATGGTTGTTGCCCTGGTCTAGAAGGTCAACCCTGGGTCCACTGTGCGCGTGCTTTAGATCAACTTGCCGAAGTGACAAATGATGTAGCTGATAGGCAAGACACATTGGATAGAGAGGTCCAAAACCTCTAAAGCTTTACTGAGACCCTAAATGGACAGGTCATCCCCTTGGTTGCCTAGACCACTTCCCTGACCACTTGCCTCAACAGGATTGCTGGTACCTTATTGGTACAACAAATTAAGATTGAAAAATTTGGAGTTGCTGCCGCCACTACTCAAGACATTAGTGGGCAAAACAGCTCTACCTTAGACACTTTAGAGGAAAGCCTTTGACTACTCTGGGATAAACAACCTGCTGCTGAATCCAAGATTGAGGGCAACCCATATATTAATGTCCTCAACCCTGGTGAAATCAGTCAGTCCTTGTCCTCCTCTATTGACCCAAACCATAAGCCAACCTTCAAACAGATAATTGATCAAAAACCTCTACTATTGTTGCCTTTCTAAAAGTTTATGAGACTGCAATGTGTAGGGCTACCAACAAGCTCAAGAAATAACACATCCTCACCTGTCTCCATCCCACGTGCCAAGAAGTTGTGGTCCCCAAACTCCCCTCCATTTTCACTTGGGAGGACATGAAGCACTTTCTTATTGAGAAGTTTGGAGGAGATCTCAGCTTGGAGGTCAATAAGAATGCATTTATGCACATCACCTTTAAGCCCAAGGAAACCCTGGCTGAGTTTGCAGATTTTTCTATATTGAAGGCCAACAGTTAATCACCAGTCAACAGTTAACTCACTGGGAAGCTTACACGGCTTGTTCAAATGCTTTGAAAGTGAACCAGCCTTTATGCCTACACTTTAATTCACACAAGGCTTCACTCACTTCCATGAAGAGTATTAGGACGCTCTTGCAAGACATGAATTTGAACCATAGGGGTACAGTGGTGCGTGAAAATAAAGCCAGCAACTCTGGGACTACCTCCTGTACACGCACATTATGATGCTGGGTTCATGTGGACAGACTAAGAGGCAAGGTTGTCATAACTGTGGCCAAATAGGGCACCACTTGCGTACTTGCACTAATCCCCATGTGGAAGGTTGTGACCCCAAGGAACAGGCGGGAAAAGAGAGGTCAGCTTAGAAACAGAGACACTCTCTGCTGACCAATCTCCCCCTGATCCTCCTTCTGATGAGGAAGCTCTGTCTTCCTCTGGCCCAACTTTTCTCCACCTATTCCACAATCTCTCCAGTGATTCAGACCCTGAAGATTCTGATAGTGAAGAATCTGATAGTTATGACTATTATGACCTGGCTGTTCTGGAAACTATCTCTGTCTCATACAAGCTCCTCTCTGGGAAGACTACCACCACTTCCCAAGTACCTGCAAGTGAAGCTAAGTCCATGGTGGCTTGCCCTTACCTAGCCCAAGCCCACCAAACTCCTGTCTTGGTTGATTCTTCTGAGGAAGCGGCCAAGCTAGCCAAAGCTCTTTTCCATAACGTCACTGTATCTCTCCCAAAACAGACTGTATATAAAAAATTCCTGTGTTATAGTGCTTGCTAGCTAAATAGGAAAAGAAGCTAGAGGCTGCGCAAGAGGTGTTGGTAGTCTTGCCTCCCTTTGGGAAAGATTTAAACCCTCTGGTTGTATCAATTCAAAAGGTTAAGATCAAAGCCTTTTTGGACACAGGTCCTCAGTCAATGTGGTATCTTCCAAACTAATGAAGAAACTTAAGTTGGCCCCTGACCTCAACTACACGCAGTTGTATGGCACAGCTGACATGGCCCAAACTCAAGCCATTGGTGCCTACTCTGCTCTACCCATGAGGTTTGGAAAACTCCTTATTTCTTCCCCCGCTGTGGTCCTAGAGAACAAAAGCTATGACCTCTTGGTTTGTACTCAATTCCTCCAAGAATATAATGGGATTGTAAACTTACAAAATGGATACCTTTTGCTCTTGGAATATGAGGTTCCTTTGATTTTTGAGAAGCCTCCGCACCTCCCAGGAAAACGTCTTAAAACCTGTGTGCTTGAGTACCCTACAGGTATCTTCTCTCTCAAGTATAGGACTCACTTTTCCAACATGTGTACCCCTCCTCCTTCCTGCCCTGCGGAAGAAGGGGTACCTCTGCTACCACAATCCCCCTGGGCTCTCAAGTGGTGATTGATTCCCAGATTTCCTATGAGCTACCTGAAAAGTCTTTCTTGGAACTTTACTCACCTGAATCCTTAAGTTGTACCAAGCCTTTCCTGTGTCCTGGGATTTTAGACCAAACCCACAAAGAGCCCGTACAATTATTGCTTGCTAACCTGAAAGCCCTGCCCATGCAGGTGACCAGAGGCCAGGTTTTAGGTCATGGTTGTATACTGGGAGCAGAGCAAGCATCTTCCCTCTACCCCCTTGGAAATTTCAGTGATTTCAATATACCTGAGGACGACCCTCAAGTTCTCTCTTTATTCACCGCTGCTGATTTCCCCCAACTGTCTCCTGCTCAACAAAAAGACGTGTTGGACCTGCTCAATCAGTTCAGTGACATCTTTGCCTCTGGACCTACGGACTATGGCCTTGCTAAAGGAGTCATCCATCAGATTGATTCTGGGGATGCACCCCCTTTTTGTGCTAAACCATACTGCTGTAGTAGGGTGGAAAATGCTTAGGTGTCTAAAGAACTCAAGCAACTTCTGAACGCTGGGTTACTGGCTCCTTCCCAAAGTCCTTGGGCTTCCCTGTTACTGATTCTCAATAAGAAAGATGCGGACACCACATTGTAATGGACTATTGCCGCCTGAACTCTCTCACTAAGAAAGATTCATACACCTTGCCCAGAATTGACAATGCTCTCAGACAGCTGGGTGGTTCCAAGTTTTTCTCTGCCATGGATCTAGCTTTGGGTACTGGCAGGTTGACTTATCTCCTGAAGATCAAGAAAAGGCTGCGCTTATTACTTCAGAAGGCCTCTTTGAACCCACTTGTATGCCCCAAGGACTCTGCAATGCCCCTGCCACATTTAAACAGGCTATGAACTCCATCCTACGAGATCTAAAGCTCTCTTGTGTCCTCGTGCACCTTGATGATATCACTGTATTCAGTGCTACATTTACCAACCACTTGGACCATCTCAAGGCTGTCTTTATCAAGATTTGTGAGGTTTTCTTGAAACTCAAACCCTCCAAGTGCTCCTTCTTCAAGGAACGTCTTGAGTTCCTAGGTCATGAGGTCACTCAAATGGGAATCTGCCCCATGAATAATAAGTTGGAAGCCATTGACAAGATGCTACCTCCACAAAACTTTGAGAGGTCCAAGTTTTCCTAGGTATGATGGGCTACTACCAACAGTTCATCCCTGACTTTGCTAAATTGAGCGAACCCCTTGTCCAACTGCTTTGCATTGTCCCCTTTGAATGGACTGACTGCCAACAACAAGCATTCAAAGCCCTGAAGGCCAAGCTCAAGGAGGCTCCTATCTTAGTCTATCCTGATTATGATACAGAGTTCATCTTGTATACTGATGCTAGTGGACTAGCTGTGGGTGCCATCCTTGCCCAACTTGACAATGAAGGTGTGGATTGATCTGTAGCTTACTCTTCATGGGTCCTCAATAAACACAAGAAGGACTACAGTGTCGCTGAAAAGGAATTTCTGGCGGTGCTGTGTGCTGTAAAACAGTTCAGGCACTACATTTATTGGACACACCTCACTGTGGTCACAGATCACTCCTCCCTCAAATGGCTGCAACAAGTAAAGGAACCTGAAGCTCAACTATCACGCTGGGCCCTACGCCTGCAAGGGTACAATTTCACTATAATATACTGTCCTGGGGCCCAACATCAGAACGCTGATGCCTTTTCAAGGATGCTAATACTAGCTATTCACCCCGCTAACACTGATTGCCTATACAAATTAATAGGGTACCCTGACTCTTGTACCACCAAGCCAGAAGACATTTGACTGGCACTATAAGGCCTATTCAAGGACACTATAATTTGTGATAGGCAGCTCTTCAAAAAAGTCAGCAATGCCTATCTACCCTATGTTTGCCCTAGCATGAGGATAGTCATTATTCTCCAAACTCACATTAACACTGGGCATGGAGGTATAGCCAAAACCCATGAATGGCTATGCAAGAACTTCTACTGGGAGAACATGTGCCTTCTGATCCCTGATGTTCTTGCTTCCTGTCATTTGTGTCAACTCCAATGCCCTTGCCCTTCCCAACACCAATTCAAGCTCATCCCGCCTAAACATGCCTTTCACACTGTGAGTATTGATGCTGTTGGGCCTTTCCCCTGGTCTAGGTCTGGGCCTCAATTTATCTTAGTTGCCATAGACCATTTTAGCAAATGGGTTGAAGCCAGAGCAAGAAAAGATCTAACTTCTAAGACCAGAGCTACTTTCTTGCTGCAAGACATCTTCTATTGACATGGCTGCCCTCAAGTCCTGCTTCAATGATAATGGCACCAATTTTAACGCTTGCCTCATCATGTCTATTGTCAAGGCTATGAGTACCCACCAATCTTTCTCCGCAGTATATAACCCTTCAAATAATGAAACTGTTGAACAAGCCAATTCCTCTCTGGTGTCCATAATGAGGAAACTCACGCTCTCTGACGCTGCCAATTAGGATATGTTCCTCCCTTCTGCCCTCTTTGCTTACCGACTCAGTAGAGACCAAGTAACTGGCTGGTCCCCTTTTGCCATGCTGTATGGGCATGAAGCCGCCACCCCCTCAATCTTGGGACCCCTTTGATTGAAGTTGATGCATCTGCAAATCCTGAGGCCCATGTTAAAGACTTAACCAATTGTATCATCAACATCCAAGCAACAGCTTATTACACTGCTTACAAGACCAAGGCTCTGGAGCTCTCCCCGTCTAATACTGCTAGAGCCCCCTCCCTGAGTACCAAATAGGCAACCTGGTTCTCTACTACCAGAATTGTACAGGTGGTAGAGCTCATAAGCTAGATTCCCTCTGGGTGGGCCCTGTGAAGCCACATTTAAGAAGGGTGTAGAGTATACTGTGAAATTGCTGTTCTCTGGACAACCTTTTGCCCAGGTCCATTCCAAATTCCTTTGCAAATATCAACTCCCTGTGTTCAATCTTGAGGGGGGGTATGTTGGAATTGCGCTATTAATGCTATTTTGATATGGCCTTCAAATAATTATAAGTGCAAAGATTTGACAGGTTTTACTTTCAAGTTTGGGAATTCATTGCTTGCCGTAAATGGGTCTGGTTCAATATCCACCCATTGCAGAATATCATGCCTGTCCTTAACTGATCCTGGTATGAACTCATCCTAATGTGACCCCCTCAGCCACTCTGTCTTCCTATTGAGTGACCACCGTCCCTTGTCTACTATTTAAAGTAGAATCATTACTCCTAATGAAGACAAGTTTATCCACATTTGTGTTGGCTTTTATAATCTTCAAGCTTTTTCCTGTCCTTTTTGCCAAAAGGACTTTCAAATCTTGTATTCCAGAAAATTAAGGTATTTGCCCTTAATTTTGCCCTGAAGGCTAACCCAAGGCTAGCTTCAAACCTCAAATATTTTATTATAAAGATTTCCCACCGTATCCTCCTGGATGTTGTCCCCAGGAGCCAAACACAACATAAAACTTACTGCCATAGTCAAGTAGAAGACGCTCGGGTGTCTAAGGAGCTCAAGCAACTATTGGATGCTGGGTTATTTGCTCCTTCACAGAGCTCTTGTGTCAGGGCCCAGAGTGCCCTGGACAGTCAGCTGACCTATCTAGATGTGATTAAACATGCAGCATGGAAACCCCCACAAAGCACTTCCCAGGGCAAAATACCCCCTTTCAACTAACAAATGGCCCAGGATTTGAGAGGCACACGATCCTTAAATCCCTGGCATTGAGCATGTTAACAAATCTGGGCCATCTACATATTGGGAAATGGCACATTGGGAACACAACCATTTGATTGCGCAATTGGGCAATTGATCCATTTCAGGAGCTAAAAATAACTGTAGCAACTCTCCATGCTGCAAAATTCAAAAGGTTCATGTTATAGCAGCAAATGAGAGCTCACCCTCTTGGCCAAGCGCGCAAATTCCAGGTAAAATTGCAAATCCACCTCCAAATGATGCCATCAGTTCTCTGGTGGCATAAAAGGCCATAGAATCATTATTAAGTATAAGTAGTGAGGGGAGAAGCCCTCCTCACTGTTGACATCTTAATAAAGAGAGTTTATGCCTAGAAATTGTTATCTTATTGCAGGAATTGTCTATTTTTGCTCAAATTTAATTATTTTCTTTGCATCTATTTGTGAATCCACCACAATATACAAACTAGCCTATCCACATCCACCTGGTTATACTCCTGCTGCCCTTGTTGAACCACCCTGCGCCCTTGATCTGAAGTATTTCCATCCACACCATTTGGATCTGCTGCCAACCATGAAGGAGATTCCAACTGCTCCTCCTCTCCCAAATGCGCCGCCCACTCAGGACTTCAGCAAGCTAGGTTTTGTCTACATCACCGTATTGGGGCTGGCCAACCAAGTTGTGCCCCATACTGGGAGTTGGCGCCCCCTGGCCACTGCCCTCAACTACCTGGTACAGATTGCGCCTATTGTGTACATGGCCTTTCAGGCCCGGCCTGCCTCCCCTGTGGAAGCCCAACTAGACTCTGATATGGGCCGTGACATCTTGGGTATCCCCCTTGCTCATCTTGAATAAGAAGGACGGAGATCATTGTATTGAGATGGATTATTGACAGTTGAACTCCTTAACCAAAAAGGATTCTTACCCCTTGCTATGTATAGATGATGCACTCTGCTGTCTTGGAGGCTCTAAATTCTTCTCAGCTATGGAATTGGCATTTAGCTACTGGCAGGTTGACCTCTCTCCTGAAGATAGGCAAAAAGCTGCGCTTATCACTTCTGAAGGGCTGTTTGAGCCTACCTGTATGCTGCAAGGGCTATGTAACACCCCTGCTACCTTCCAACAGTCCATGGATTTCATTCTTTGTGATCTGAAGCTTTCATGTGTACTAGTGTACTTGGATGATATAACAGTTTTTAGCGCAAACTTTACTGATCACCTGGCCCACCTAAAGAAGGTGTTCATAAAAATTCAAGAGGTTGGCCTCAAACTGAAACCACTAAGTGTGCTTTCTTCAAGGAATGTCTTGAATTCTTGGGCCATGAAGTAGCCCAGACTGGGATTTTTCCTATGACCAAGAAAGTTGAGGCTATCAACAAAATGCTTCTCCTACCGACCTGTGTGAAGTACAAGTCTTTTTGGGCATGATGGGGTAAATAGAAAGTCTATCCCTGACTTTGCCAATAATAGTGAGCCTCTGGTTTAACTGTTACACAATCTCCTCTTTGAATGGACCGCTAGTCAGCAACAGGCCTTTGAGACTCTTAAGCAAAAGCTCAAAGAGGCCCCTATCTTGGTGTATCCCAACTATGATAAAGAGTTCATCCTTTACACAGATGCTAGTGACCTAGCCATTGGAGCCATCCTGGTTCAACTAGACAATGAAGTAGTGGATCACCTTGTAGTGTATACTTCTTTTGTCTTCAATAAGCATGAGAAGAACTATAGTGTCACTGAGAAAGAATGCCTTGCCAAATTGCATGTGTTTAAACAACTCCATCACTATGTTTATGGCACTCATTTCACTGTGGTCACTGATCACAATTTGGTCAAGTGGTTACAGGAGCTCAAAGAACCAGAAAGACAATTAGCTAGATGGGCTCTTTACCTACAGGGCTATGATTTCACTGCACTACATTGTCCCAGAATCCAACACAAAAACACTGATGGGTTGTCCCAAATGCCTATCCTTGCTCTACACCCTGCTGAAGCTGATTGGTTACATGAACTAATTGGGTACCTTCTTCTTGGGAAAACAAGGCTGAAGAGGTTCAAACTGCCCTTTCTAAGCTATCCAAGAACACTCTCATTTGCAACAACCAGCTCTTCAAAAAAATACATAATAAATACCTGCCATATGTACGCCCTAGCCTTTGCCTTTTGTTGGTACTCCAGGCTCATAAAGAGACTGGAAATGAAAGTATTGCCAAGGCCTATGACTGGCTCCAGAAGAATTACTTCTGGGAGAACCTCTGCCTAATAATCCCTGATGTCATTGCTAGTTGTCATGACTGTCAACCCCAGCAACCTTGAGCTGCCTCTCACGAGTTTAATCTAGTCCTTCCACAGCATGCTTTCCACATGGTCAGCATCAATGCTGTAGGGCCTCTACCTTGCTTTTGCTCAGACTGCCGCTTCATCCTGATTACAATTGATAATTTTAGAAAATGGGTAGAAGCTCGTTCTACTAAGGATATCACTTCTAAGACAACTGCAGCCTTCCTTCTGCAATATGTATTCTATTGCCATGGTTGCCCTAAAGTGTTGTTGTCAGACAATGGAACTAACTTCAATGCTAAGTTGGTGACTTCTGTTGTAGAAGCTTTGGGATCTCACAATCCTTCTCAGCTCCCTATAACCCTTCCACTAACAGGGCTGTAGATTGTGCTAATGTAACCTTGGTTTCATCATGAGAAAGCTCACTTACTCTGACACCGCTAATTGGGACCAGTAACTACCCACTGCTCTCTTTTCCTATTGTCTCATTAAGCATTGTGTCACATGATACTCTCCCTTTGATATGCTGTATTGGTACAAGACCACCACTTCATTGCTTTTAGGGGGCCACCTACTCTTTTCTGAAAAAGCCATGGATTCTGATGAACATATAAAAAACTTGGTCAACCGCATAATTGATATCCAGGCCAGTGCCTATACCACTGCATACAAGACCAAGATGCTAGAGCTCTCTCCTGAAAATGCTGGACGTTCTCCCTTGCCCAAGTTTAACATTGGAGATCATGTTCTTTACTATCAGCATAGAGTGGTACAACATGCCCATAAGTTAGATACTTTGTGGGTTGGGCCTTTAGAAGTGACCTTCAAACAAGGGTCTGAATACACTTTAAAGCTCCTCTTCAGTGGTTGTTCATTTGCCCAAGTGCATGCCAAGTTCCTTGCAAGTACTACCCCCTAAGGCCAATCTAGAAGGGGGCAATGTTGTGAAATCCAATATTAATGCTTTATTAATTTTGCCTTCAATGGGGTATTTTGAGGACTAACATCTCTCTTTTGTCTTTGTTCCTCTAAATGAGTCTGTTTCTGAAATGAAAAATTCAACTGTTCAGTTTCCTGATTCTGCGCAACTCACTTGCCCCACTCAGTTTGTGGCAAGTTATCCTACTGTTCTATAATTTTTTTGTGGTATTTCTAAACAATATATATTTTAAATTCTTATTCCTAATAAGATTTAAGCTCTATTCACATTTCTGTCTTTGTGTTGTCAAATACTTTGGCGTCTCTCTCTATTCATGACTAGTAGAGACTTATCATTCAGGGTCACAAGGTAATTGCATCACCTTTCCTGCCAACTAACTAATAATTAGCACAATTTCAATCATAAGGTTATGATTTCCGTTGTGTGTCTGTGCTGCGCCTCAGAACATGACACCCTGTTTTGTTTGGCTCTTGGGGACAACATCTAAGAGGACACAGCGGGAAATCTTTATTACAAAAGATTTGAGGTTTTAAGCTAGCCTTGGGTTAGCCTTCAGGGAAAAATTAAGGGCATGTACATTGATTTCTTGGAATACACAAATAAGAGTTCATTTTGGTAAAAAGAAAGAGAAAAGCTTGAAGATTATAAAATCCAACATAAAAGTGGATAAACTTGTCTTTATTAGGAGAAATGATTCTACTTTAAATAGTTGACAAGAGACATTGATCACTCAATAGGAAGACAGAGTGGCTGAGGGGGTCACGTTGGGATGAGGCCATACCAGGATCAACCACAGACAGGTACAATAATTGTAAATGGGTGGATATTGAACCAGACCCATTTACGGGAGGCAGGGAATTTCCGAACTTGAAGGCAAAACCAGCCAAGTTTTTGCAAGTATCAATAGTTTAAGGCCATATCAAAATAGCACAAATGGCGCAATTTCTGACATCTCCCCCCTCAAGATTAGTCACAGGGAGTTGATATTTGCGGAGGAACTTGGCATAGACACAGACAAAGGGACAACCAGACAACAGCAGCTTGATAGTGTATTGAACGCCTTTCTTGTAAGTGACCTCACAAGGTCCAACACAGAGGGAATCCAGCTTGTGGGCTCTGCCACCAACACAGTTCTGGTGGTAGAGGACCAGGTAACCCACTTGTAATTCTGGAAGGGGTGCCCTAGACACATTGGAGGGAAAACTCTAAATTCTTGACCTTATAGGCAGTTGAGTAAGCAGTTACTTGGATATCAATGATGTGGTTAGTCAACTCTTTGACATGAGTCTTGGGATTAGCCACAAAATCAAATTTAATCAAGTGTAAGAAATTACCTTCCTTAAACAAATGAAAATTCACAAAAACAATCAGTATGTACAATGAGCAATCAAAAAATGGAGGAAGAATCAGAATTTTTAAATGTGGTTTTGGAAACTGCTATAGATAAAGGTTTAATTAACAATCTAAAACCATGTTCAAATTTTTTAAACAAGTCAATTAACAAATTTCAAGACAAAATTCAAAAAAATCAAAAACAAAAACCAAATTGTCATGAATGACTTTTCAATACTTGTATTGAAAACCCAAGAGTTGAGCCTCAGTTCCCAGAAGGTGGATCAAACCCTCCAGGACAGTCCAGGATCTGCCAATCCGTTAAATCACAGACTTAAATTGTTAAATTACCCCACAACCTGCCAGCCTACTACAGAGGATTCCCTGAATAGTTGCCAGTCTAATGCCAAACTGGTGCCAATGAAGACCCATACCAACAAAGGAAATGTAACCTGGCTAACAGAGTTTGGGGAAGGACATACTGCCAACCTGCCAAGAGCCAATACTGGAGCTTTGGAATCAATGCTGGAAGCCCTAGAATCAAACCTGATCCTCCAAAGACTACTTGAGTCACACAGAGTGGACAGGAACCCGTCCACTTGCTAAATTGCATACATTCAGGGACCCACTCTCAGGCAGCCAGCCCGCCAGTTTTGGAGGTAACTTGGACCAGGTTTTTTGCGGGCAGGGCCCACTGCAAGAGAGGGGCTAACTTTAAGAGGTAAGAAGCAGACTTTCCTAACCAAGACCACAGGCTGGCAGCCGGTACAATGGTGTCCACCACCCCAGTGAGGGTGATGTACACTATACCAAAAAGCTTGCTGGTATGGTTGGTTGGCAGGTTGGGGGAAGAGGCTGGCATCAGTTTTGGTATTACAAATGGTTCCATATAAACGTTGTAGGCCAGGAGGTAGTTGAATTTTCCTCTAAATAACTTGGGGGTAGAGAATATCCACAGGCCTTTGTGGTTGTATCTGATAGCAGATTGGATGCAGGCTAATGGGTCAAGTTCAATGATTTTCTCTGGGGTGTAATCCTTATATTCAGGCTTTAATGAGTAATCAGTAAAATGAAAAGGCCCAAAGGGAGCACCAGGTGGACAGAAAACTGCAGGCAGAGGGGCAGGAGGGCTGGGAGATCTCAAACTTAACTTATAGACAGCAAATACAAAATATGGTAATAGCTGTATGAGCCAAAGTAACATAACCTTTATTCAAAAATGGCAATAAGTTTGGAGCGCGGGGTTCTTGGGTCTATATAGCACCCCACCTCCAACTTAACATTTTCTGTTGGGGGTCATTAGGGCATTGGGAAAGGCAGGGCCGGGGGAATCAGGGACTTGGGTCTAAAGGCAGCAAAATGGCGCTCAGCCCGGGAGTTCTTTCATTGGTTGTGACTCCTAATTTAGCTACTTGATTATCTTGCTCTAGTGTTGTGGTCATGGGGCCAGGTTGTGGGCTGGTGCCTCTTCCTTGGGTTGGCTCTTGATTGGTTGCTGGTGAAGACTTCAAACTCATGAAGCTAATAGTTGTTGCCTGGTTGCCTCCATTAGGTATTGTGATTGGCACTCCACTTAGTGCACTAATTTCCTCAGCTCAATCTTTTTCACTGGGTGGGCCATCATCTTCAGCGTCAGCTTGCGGGGGCTTGACCCCAGAAAAATGCGGGCAGGCGGTCCTGCGGTCCATAACCCAGTGGCCTGGGGGAATCCAGGTTCCAGGTTCAATTCCTGCTCCTGGGCCTGGGTTTCTAGAGGAGGAGAATTGTCAATACTGCAATCATCCTCTTCTTCCCTGGGGCTCCCTCCCCCCTGATTCTTCTTGTTCAGGTAGAGTTGGATGGCTTCTTGGGAATTAGTCAGGTTGCTCAGCAGTTCCCAGGTACTTTCTTCCATTGGGTATCCTCTCCACTTGATGTAGTACTGGGGTTTTTGGTAGTGAGTTTGGTTGCCATGTATATACTTGACTTCATATTCCTCACCGCAGTTTGTTTGGATGGGTGGGGGGCTGTCTTAATCTGTTGGTGGGGAAGCAAGTTCCCATCCTTCTTGAACAACAGGGATTGGTGGAGCACGTCGTGAATCTTCCAAGAGGGGGGTAGGTCAAGCCTGTAAGCAACTTCCCAAACCAGTTTGGTGATCTTGTGGGTGCCACTTCTTTGGTAAGCTAGCTTCCTACAGGGGACATTTAGGGGCAAATTGCGGGATTCCAGGTATACTTTATCCCCAACTTGCAAGGATTGGCCTGGTATGCGTTTTTGGTTAGCAAAGGCCTTGTAGGTTTGCAATGCACAATTCAGGTTGGTCAAGCATATTTTTTGTGTGTCGTGGATCCGCTCAACCCAGGAACATCCAGTGGTGTTAGTTTCTTTCTTGCCAATCTTGGGATCCCAGGTGGGGTCAAACCAATAGTTGGCTTTGAATGGGGACATTCCTGTGGAAGCGTGGTCCTTGCTGTTGTATGCAAACTGGGCCATGGGAAGCATCTTTGCCCAGTTGTCTTGGTCTGTGTTGGCATAGCATTGGAGGTATTGTTCCAGGATCTGGTTCACTTGCTCAGTTTGGCTGTCCGTCTGTGGGTGGTAGGAGGTTGATACACATCTCTTGAATCTTAAGTCTTTCATTACTTGTGTCCAATAGTTTGACGTGAATTGGGGTCCTCTGTCTGTGATTATCTCCTCAGGAGTCCTGTGTTGAGTTAGTATGCGGTCATGGAAGTGTTGGGCAGTCTCTGCAGCTGTGGTATGGGTGGTGGTTGGTACAAAGTATGCCATCTTGGTGAAGAAGTCTACCATGACTAGGATCACATTGAAGGAGAGGGATGGGGGCAGTTTGACAATGTAGTCCATGGAGACGGATCTTCACGGTCCATGGGGCATGTCTAAGGGTTTAGAAGTCTTTCAGGTTTGTTTCTGCGGGGTTTGATTTGTCCACAGGTCTCACATCCTTTCAGGTACGCGCTTACTTCCTGGTCCATCTTTGGCCAGGCAAAGTTCCTTCTAATGCTCCGGAGGGTCTTGAGTCTCCCTGGGTGTCCAGCCATCTCAGAATTGTGATAATCTCTCAGGATGTTGGTCCTGATGCTTCCTTCTGGCACAAAATTCTGTTGTGCAGCATTAGTGTTTTTCCCTTCTATGAGTAGTCTTTCTGGTAGTGGGGGCTATCCAAGGATTTTGAAAGGTTGGCATTCATGGTTTTGGTGAATTTTTTGAGTGATTTGGCCTTCAAATCTTCTGGTTTACTGGCCCTGATCTTCATCAATCCCAGGTGAATACCTAGGCTAGCTGGGTACAGGAGTACTTGTGTGTTGTGGTGGCAAGTTTTTCATGTGAGTGGGTGCCAGGTCAGATCTTCTACTCAGGTTGTCTGGTACTACATTCACCTTCCCTGGTTTGTAGTCTATGGTCAGGGTGTAGTTGGCCAGTTCTAAAGCCCATCTTGCTTGTTGTTAGTTAAGCTGTTGTGGTTTAAAGAAGTAGACCAAGTTTTTGTGGTCTGTCAGGACCTTTACTGGGAATTCAGCACCAAAGAGGTATCAGCGCCAATGTTTCAGGGTCTTCATAATGACTAGCATCTCTTTGTTGTAAATCAGGTAGTTTCCTTCCGCAGGCAGCATCTTCTTGGAGTAATATGCTACAGGATGTAGCATAATATCCCCTCCTTCCTGAAGAAGGACCCCACCCACACCAAAGGCAGACACGTTGGTTTTCAGAACAAATGGCTTGGTTGGGTTGGGCATGGCCAGACTGGGGGCAGAGGTGAAGGCAAGTTTCAGGGTCTCAAAAGCGGTGGCACATTCTGGAGTCCAGGCAAAGGTGACTTTGTCAGAGCACAGGCGGGTCAGGGGCAGAGTGATGTGAGAAATTTTTTGGATGAAATCCTGGCAGCAGTTTGCTAGCCCCAGGAAACTTCTGACGTCCTTACAGCATGTGGGGGTTGACCAGGAAGTCACGGTGTCCACTTTATCCTGAGCCATTGCAAAGCCTCCAGTTTTCACTACATAGCCCAGGAACTCTACTTCTGATTGGAAGAGCCTACACTTCTTGAGATTCGCGTGTAAATTGGCTTGAGAGAGTTTGCTCAGGATCAGGTCTAGATGGAGCAATTGCTCCTCATGGGTCTTGCTATAGATGAGGATGTTGTTGAGGTAAGCCACGCAGAACTGGTCAAGGTATTTTCCCAATACTGTGTTTATCATTTACTGGAAGGTGCTAGGGGTGTTGCATAGTCTGAATGGCATCACCAGGTATTCTTAGAGTCCATATCTGGTCTTGAATGCCGTTTTGTATTTGTCACCCTCTTTGATTTGGATTTGGTTGAATGCATCTCTAAGGTCAATCTTGGAGTATACCTGGGCGCCTGTCAGTACATTGCACAAGTTGACAGCTTTAGGTATGGGGTAGCGGTTCTTTACAGTGATCTTGTTCAATTTCTGATAATTAACACATGGGCGCATACCTCTGTCCTTCTTGCCCACAAACAGCATTGGTGACAAAGAAGGGCTCTTGGACATGCAGATGAAACCTTTCTTGGTCATGTCTTTGATGTACGCCTTGAGAGCCAACTGTTCCTTGTGATTGCAGCTATAAATGGGCCCGTGTTTGGGTTTGGTGCCTGGCAGGAGGTCAATAGCATGATTGTACTTGGTGTGTTTAGGGAGGCAAGTGGCCGCCTCTTTGCTGAATACATGGGTCTATTTCCCTAGGAAAGTAGGTAGGACTCCCACGCTTGGTTTGATCTGTATGGTCATGAGCCTTTGGGTAGGTTCTTTGGGATTGGTTCAGAAGGGAACAATGTTGCAGGTACCTTTATCACCTAAGGTGACGTTCTGTTTTGGTAGTTGAGGATGAGGCCATGCCTGTCTGACCAGGAATCTCCAAGGATGAGGGGGTGCAATAGGCCTTTCAACAAGATGAGGGATGAGGGGTAGGTGTTTTTTCCTATTATCAAGGGTAATTCTTGCTCACATTTGTATCCTGTGTCTTTGGTGCTGTTTCCCAAGATGATCTGTAGACGGTTCTCAGAGGCAGAAAGGCCTAGTTCTTGGGCTAAGTCCACATCAATGAAGCTCTCATCTGCTCCAGTGTCAATGAACGCCTTTAGTTTTTGGGTTGTTCCCCCAACGTTAACAGATACTAGGATGAACTTGTAAGACTGAGAAGAAGCGTTTATTTGGGCCAATGAGATGGGAGCAGAGGTTTTCTTTGGGCAAGCTCTGGTCAAGTGCCCCGCTTCATGGCAGTGAAAACAGAGACCTTCTCTGCAGTTGTGACAGAAATCACTGGATAATATGAAGCTGTTTCTAAATGATGGGGAATTTACACCCAAATCCACATAGAATTGATGATTAACCACCAACGCAACTTTAAATATATTTTTGTGAAATTTCCAATTTAACTCCAGGATTAAGTAGAACAATCAATCCTAACCAGAGTAAACCAAGATAAATGACCTGGGAAAGCATCAATGTATCTTCAGCGTAGAATTCTGGGCATTGAGAAGTGACACAGTTTTCATTTTCCAGAATGGGGGGAGGAGCTACAAAATTAGCTGGCATGAAATTAACATTTTGCGGAGCCAACAACAAAGTTCCAGATGCTGGGCCCCATCTTCCAGAAATGATTTGGTTGAGAATTAGATTGTATGGAATATATTATAACAACCCAACCACAGGATGCATTTGAAAAGTAAATTAGAACTAGGGATAAATGATTTTTATTGAGTAAAATTTTAGAGGACTCAACTCTTAGAGTTGAAACAGTGAAAATTATTCAATATATATCAAAAATTAACTAAGCAATACCACCTGAATCTTGGCCTCCTATTCCTTCCACATTGTCAAGTGAGTATCTGGTCCAGGTTGCAAAGAGCCCTTGTGTGGCCAATTTCTGATGACCATGCTGATTAACAAGCTTGTATCAAGTGACCCTCAAATTACGCCAATTTATTGATGTCAATTTGTAAGGAGGAGCTGGTTTTAGCTGACAGACTGGAGCAGCCGTAAACCATTTTTAATTGAACGTTTGATTTAAATCTGTCAACTTGGTCAATTTTAATAAAGGTTTCCCAGCTTTTTGAGCCTTTCTGCTTGGGAGGATAATTCCTGGCATTATGGAACCTACTGTGACATTACCCTCTGCTTTAGCCCTGGGCACAATACCACCATCCAGGAGATGGGATAAGGAGAAGTTCTTGTGGGCAGGTGGGAGTTTCATTGCGGCTAAGGTAAGTTCAGGGTGGCCAATAGCAGTGGGATTGCGCTTGTAGAGCTTGTGAATCAGATCTGGGGAATTGGAACAATTGTAGTGGGGAACCCAGGAGTTTTCAGAATCAGAATAACCCTTCCACAACACCAAATATTCCAAACGGCGTCTTTTCTTGCGGGAAGCCAGATACAATTTAACTTATACTCAGGTTCTTCTTCCACAAGAATAGGTTGGGAAGAGTGAGTCTCTGTACCTTTAAAGGGAGTAAGAAGACATTCATGAAAGATGTGGAAAATCTTGAAAGCAGGAGGTAAATCCAGCCAATAGTCAGAGGGGCTAATTTGACGTTCAACTTTGAAGGGGCCAACTTGCTTAGGCCCTAACTTGCGACAGGGAACCTTCAGTTTCATATTGCAAGCATCAACCATGACTAAATCACCTGGCCTGTAAGTGGGATCTTCCTGGCGCTTGTGATCTGCATATTCATTGTAAGTTGTCACAGCAGCGGCAAGAGTAACCTAGAGCTCCTGATAAACCTGCTTCAATGCAGCAGCCTGATCAGTTGCCGCTTTCACGTTGCTAACCAAACAGGGACCCATATTGGAAGAAAGGTTGTAACCCACATTGGCATAAAATGGCAATACTTGAGTTGACGTGTGTGGGGCATTATTATATGTGAACTCTGCCATGGGTAGATTGTCACACCAGTCATCTTGTCGTGCATTGGTGTAGCAGAGTAGGTAGAGCTCTAAACTTTGGTTTACCCTCTCTGTTTGTCCATTGGATTGGGTGTGGAAAGCAGTAGAGCGGCACAATTTAATACCAAGGATTCCAGTAAAAGCTTCCCAGAACTGAGCATAAATTGAGGATCACGGTCACTTACAATCTCCATTGGGATGCCATTTAGAGAGAAGATTCTGTTCACAAATAACCTAGCAGTTTCCACTGAAGTAATTGTGGTTGAGCAAGGTACAAAGTGTGCCATCTTTGTGAAACAATCAACTACTACCATGATTGTGTTAAACCCATTGGAATTGGGAAGCTCGCCAATGAAATCCACCAACACAGACGTCCAAGGGCCCGCAGCAGGCTGAAGTGGGACCAGTAAACCAGTAGTCTTATTCCAACTGGCCTTGGATCAAACACATATCAGACAATCTTGAACAAAAGCGGCTACCTGCACATTCAAACCTTTCCAGGAAAACTGGCGGCGGATAAGTTCCACTGTTTTGTTTTTCCCTGGATGACCAGCTGTTGGACAGGTATGATTAGCCTCCATGATTTCATCCCAAATAGTGCCTTCAGGGACCCACAAGCAACCTTGATGATATAAAACTGGACCAATCTTATGATAACCCTGAGGCTGACCTACTGGGTTTGCACATGCTAGCTCCAATAGCCTATCATAATCTTTGGACAAAGGTTGCAGAAACTTAACCTTGGAATACAAGTCCAGGTCTGCGTTCTCAACTAAAGACATGGTGGCCAAAGTAGCCAGTGGAGATAATAAAAAAGGCACCACAGCCTCATCTGGAATCATAGTATGTGTGTTAAACTCGGCGTCCATACTAGCATCTGAGAGATGGGAGGGATTCCTACTTAGAGCATCCGCCAAGTGATTTTCAGATCCCTTAATAAACTTGTAGCGGAACTTGTATCTTGTCAGATCACCATACCATATGGATTGGCAACCCGACAAAACCCTGGGTTGTCAATAATATAGAAGAGATTTGTGGTCAGTTCTTACTACAAATGGATGACGTGCCAACATGAGATGGTGGTGCCAATGCTTTAAAGATTCCACTACAGCCAACAATTCCTTGTCGTAAATCATGTAGTTGCGTTCTTGAGCCTCCATCTTCTGGGGAAAATACCCTACAGGTCTCTCAATCCTGTCACTAGCCGTTTGCAACAGCACACCAGCCACAGTGTATTTAGATGCATTGGTGGAAACAAAAAAAGGAAGCTCAGGATTCACATGTCTTAACACTGGGGAGGACAACAAAAGAGCCTTGACTGCTGAGAAGGCACTTGCACACTCAGGCGTCCAGAATAAAGTTGTCTTTCCACTAGCCAAATATAAAGGGGCGGCCACCTCAGACAAGTGGTGAGTGAATTTCTTCAAGAACGTACATGTACCCAGGAAACTATAAAGTTGAGATACTGTCACAGATGTAGCATACTCTCAAACCGCAGCTTCCTTGTCAGGGGCAATGGTGTGGTCATCCTCAAAGATAGTATTACCCAGGAAGGCAACCTTACGTTTAAAGAATTCACACTTACTCCTTTTAATGATCAAGTTTTCCTGGAGAATGCGCTCTACAACTGCTGACAAGTGGGCCTTATGGGACTCCTCATCCAGAGAAAACACCAAGATGCCATCCATATATGCAATGGCACAAACACCTAGGAGATCTCCCAGGACTGAATCAATCAACCGCTGAAAGCAAGCCGGGGCATTCTTCAATCCAAAAGGCATTACGCAGAACTGAAAGATACCCTTCTTGGCTCTGAATGCTGTTAACCATTCCATTCCTTCTGCAATCCTGATTTGATTGACAGCATTCAACAGATCAAGTTTTGAGAATACCTTGGCCTTCTCAACACATCTAGAGATCTGTGCTTTGAGAGGTAAGAGATAAGGATCCGGAAATGTAATGTTATTCAAATTCCTGTAGTTGACATAAGGACAAAGGGACCCATCAGACTTCTGAACAAACAATAACGGAGAGCAGATTGACAAAGCCTTCTTAAAAATGTAGCCTTTTGCTAACATGTCACAAGTCCACTCTTCCAAACATGCATCTTCCTTCAAAGTTAAAGGGTAAATAGGAGATGCAATTCTGATCAGATCAACAGTGACCTTAAAGTCAAAGTCAAACTGAGTGTGCTTGGGAAGGACCTCGCCTCTGGTGGCATTGAATGCCGCGGACCAGGGTTGCAAACATGCCGGTAAATCCAAACTTACGGGGACAGGGATATGAAACAATTGTATGATCTGTGATGATTGCTCCAATCAGACATATCCAACAGCAGAATACAAATAGTTATACCCAAGGAGTGTTCCACCTGTAGCTCATTTTTTCTCCAGTAAGGTCAATACATTATGATCTCTCCACCAACTTACTCCCAAAATGATAGGATACATAAGGGTAGGGCAAACAGAAAACCTTGCGGTAAAAGACTGGCCTGCTACTACAAAATTAACTAGCTTCTTCAGCTGGAAAGAGGGAAAAATTTGACAATTTCCACCCCTAACAAGCATTCCTGGATGGTACTTGATTTGTAGCAAGTCAGCAGTCTTCACGCTCCTAAATCTTTTAGAAGCACCTGTATCTAATAAGATGGCTGGCTGATAGATAGTCTGACCATTATCAATACTACCATGAAACAAGAAGTAACCATAAGTGGATTTATTTGCAGCAAAGGTAGCATTCTTGGCAGGGTCTTGTTTTTCATTGGCAGTACAGACGGCTGCTAAGAAAGCAGGATGCTCCTGGAAGTAACACTCAATCATTTCTTGGACGGCATCTGGAAGAACGGGGTTATCACAATCAATGGGAACAAGGGGCAACTCTTTGGACATAATAACGGAAGATTTTGCAGGTACAACGTTCTGAAGCATTGCCAAGGAACTATCAGAAACAGACACTACGGGGGCCTCCTTTACATTACCAGGTTTGTTCACCACTGCCAATTGTAGTTGAGACAAGCTAGGGGGAGAACAATCTTGGCTTTGGTTGAAAGAAACTACTAAGGAGGAAGGACCAGAAAACCAAGAGCGCGCAGCAGGTTTATCCTCAATTACCAACGTATCTTGTTTGGAAGTGGACAGATTTAAGACCAGAGAAAGAATTTGGCTTATCAGGGCCTCAGTTGTGGTTAACAGGGAATCCCAAACCGCCAAATCCTGGGCAGTCTGGTCAACTGCTAGCCACAATGCTGAGAGTTTGTTCACCTCGGGAACATCAATTGTACGGCAGTAGGTAATAAACTGAGGAAGGAATACCAAAAGCAGAGTTGTACCCTGACAGAAGGCTTACAGCTTACAATATACTTTGAGCTCCTCAATAGATATACACAAATTTTTTAACAAAGGGTATAGAGATGCACTCTCAGTTAAAACACGTGGATTGCGCTCCACCGCGGACAACAACCATTATCGAGCATCTTTGGAAACCTTTGTCATCACATGGTAAACTTGGGATTTGTGACTAAGGCTAGAGCCGGAATAAAATGATAATGCTGACAAAACTTCATGTGAAATTTCATCAGTGGGTGGGGCAGGAAAATAATCCAGACGCCAAAAGGACATGGCGCAACAGAAATAGGAAACAGATGATCCAGTCTCTACAACTGCAACCAGAGATGGAAACCAAAAATTAAAGAAAAGTCCAAACTGAAAACTCAGAAATGAACTGATACAAATAAACATGGTAAACGCAGATATCTCAATGGAGCAGGAGAAAAGAAACACAAATTCATGATAAACTGCTTCCAAAAACTCAGACATAAAAGAGTTGAGTAATGTGACAGAAATCACTGGATAATATGAAGCCGTTTCTAAATGATGGGGAATTACCACCCAAATCCAAATAGAATTGATGATTAACCACCAACGCGACTTTAAATATCTTTTTGTGAAATTTCCAATTGAAACTCCAGGATTAAGTAGAACAATCAATCCTAACCAGAGTAAACCAAGATAAATGACCTGGGAAAGCATCAATGCATCTTCAGCGTAGAATTCTGGGCATTGAGAAGTGACACAATTTTCATTTTCCAGAATGGGGGGAGGAGCTACAAAATTGGCTGGCATGAAATTAACATTTTGCGGAGCCAACAACAAAGTTCCAGATGCTGGGCCCCATCTTCCTGAAATGATTCTGTTCAGAATCAGATTGTACAGGATATACCGCAACAACCCAAGCACAGGATGCATTTTTAAAATTTAAAATTAGAACTTGGGATAATTGATTTTTATTGAGTAAATTTAGAAGGACTCAACTCTTAGAGTTGAAACAGGGAAAATTATTCAATATATATCAGAAAAATTGACTAAGCAATACCACCTGAGTCTTGATCTCCTATTCCTTTGGAATCTTCAAGTAAGTATCTAGTCCAGGTTGCAAAGAACCCTTGTATGACTAGTTTCTGACAACCATGCTGATTAATGAGCTTATATTGGGTGACTCTCATATTACATTAATTTATCAACGTCAGTTTACAAGGGGGAGCTGGTTTCAGCTGGCATACTGGAGCAGCTGTGACCCATTTTTATCAACTGTTTGGTTTAAATCCATTAACTTGGTCAATTTTGATGCAGGTTTCCCAGCCTTCTGTGTCTTCTTACTTGGACAGACAATACCTGGCATTATGGAACTTACCTTGACAGCAGTGTCTTTGGAGTTCCTCAGGGATCATTCCCCCTCTGTTGGGTGTGGCAGTTTGGGTTGGGCGGTTCTGAGAAGGCCTGGCATTCTCTTGGTTCATGCTGAGGCCTTTGCACAAAGGAATCAGGTCTTCTAAGCCAAGGGTGGGCGGGTGGTGCTTTAGTAAGTCCTTCATGGCTGGGTTCACTCCTTTTTGGAAGATGATGGCTGAAAATTTGTCCTCAAAAGAGTGCGTGTCTTTAGTTTAAGGAAATTGTCAATGTAAGCCTGAATGGGTCAAGAGCCTTGGCGGGTTTCTAGCAAGGAGTTCAGGGCGTAGTATCTGGTGTTGCAATCCTCCCCAGCTGCCATTAGTTCAACCTCAAAGTTGCATAGTCCAAAAAGAATTCTACATCTTCTGCTGTGGCTTTGCCAAACCAGTCCAAAGCATCCCCAGAGAGCATGGAAGCAACCCCCAGTATTTTCTTGGTGTTGCTGACGTAGGAGGGTGTGTTGGTCTGGAAGTGCAAGCAGAGGACTAGTATAGTGCGCCAGGCTTCCTCAAGCATGAGCTTCCCATCTGGGGCATCTCTACCTTGGTGAGGGACTGGTTCACAATCACATTTTGCACGTGAGAGGAGGGCTTGTTGGTATAGGTGGCAGCAGTGTTAATTCTTTTTAGTTTGTTTGGGTTTGTGCTCCTCCACATAGAAGAGATCAGGTTCATGGTCATCTTATAGGTGTAATAAGTGATTAATAATAACAAAAGCATACAAGATGCCCCAAGAAATAACATTGTCTTGGGGCTCAGGGTACCAGGGTTTAAAAAGATTGCCATAATGTCAGGGACCCACTCTTGGGCAGCTGGCCCGCCAGTTTTGGAGGTAACTTGGACCAGGTTTTTTGCAGGCAGGACCCACCACAAGAGAGGGGCTAACTTTAAGAGGTAAGAAGCAGACTTTTCTAATCAAGACTACAGGCTGGAAGCCGGTACAATGGTGTCCACCACCCCAGTGAGGGTGATGTACACTATACCAAAAAGCTTGCTGGTATGGTTGGTTGGCAGGTCGGGGGAAGAGGCTGGCATCAGTTTTGGTGTTACAAATGGTTCCATATAAACGTTGTAGGCCAGGAGGTAGTTGAATTTTCCTCTAAATAACTTGGGGGTAGAGAATATCCACAGGCCTTTGTGGTTGTATCTGATAGCTGATTGGATGCAGGCTAATGGGTCAAGTTCAATGATTTTCTCTGGGTTGTAATCCTTATATTTGGGCTTTAATGGGTAATTAGTCAAATGAACAGGCCCAAAGGGAGCACCAGGTGGATAGAAAACTACAGGCAGAGGGGCAGGAGGGCTGAGAGATCTTGAACTTAACTTATAGACGGCAAATACAAAATATGGTAATAGCTGTATGAGCCAAAGTAACATAACCTTTATTCAAAAATGGCAATAAGTTTGGAGTGCGGGGTCCTTGGGTCTATATAGCACCCCACCTCCAAACTTAACATTTTTATGAGGGTCATCAGGGCATTGGGAAAGGCAGGGCCGGGGGAATCAGGGACTTGGGTCTAAAGGCAGCAAAATGGCGCTCAGCCCGGGAGTTCTTTCATTGGTTGTGACTCCCAATTTAGCTACTTGATTATCTTGCTCTAGTGTTGTGGTCATGGGGCCAGGTTGTGGGCTGGTGCCTCTTCCTTGGGTTGGCTCTTGATTGGTTGCTGATGAAGACTTCATACTCATGAAACTAATAGTTGTTGCCTGGTTGCCTCCATTAGGTGTCATGACTGACACTCCACTTGGTGCACTAATTTCCTCAGCTCAATCTTTTTCACTGGGTGGGCCATCATCTTCAGCGTCAGCTTGCGGGGGCTTGACCCCAGAAAAATGCGGGCGGGCAGTCCAGCAGTCCATAGGCCCGGCGGCCTGGGGGAATCCAGGTTCTGGGTTTGATTCCCGCTCTTGAGCCTGGGTTTCCAGAGGAGGAGAATTGTCAATCCTGACACATATCTAAGTTAACAAGTTACTCCAAGACCTGCCAGTCTCCCAAGGACAATTCCCTAAATGGTCATCAGATTGATGCCAACCTTGGGCCATCAAAGACCCAAACCTATGCAGAGGTTGCAGCTTGCCTTAATGAGGTTAAAACAAAACTTATTTTTAACTCTTCCAATGACCACCATCAACTGCCAGCATTCTGTCCAGAGAGGGTAGTGCAATTGAACTACTCAGGTGACATAGTGAACAGTGGTGGCGGAATAACGCATTGCCACTTCTATTCACCAGAGCAGGCGCTACCTGGATCTCCTGCCCTTGAGACCCTAAGCCAAGATCCATGCCCCGCTAGTGCCTTGTCTGCAAACCTGAACCCTGCAAAAATAAAAGAAGCAAAGTACCATGGTATAAAAATCCTGGCGGTATGGTGAAGACCACATTGTCATTTTCAATAATAAAGTTTTATGAACCTTTGGTTTGAACAAATCTTACCCTATCTAGTCTTAGTGATCTTCCATCTTAATTCTGGTCAAGTAGACTACCAGGCTGCCGCCCTCTCCTGAGACCAATCTGCTGAATTGCCCCAGGCATTATACTGTCCCCTGGGAGCCCCCTTTGGACCTGTACACTTTACTGAATACCCCCAACCCAGCCTATTTGGAGTACAACTTGGAAACCATCCTCATTGCCAACCCTTTGGCAAGGACTAGAAGTACCAAATTCATAGGCCACAAAGGAAATAGGGTTGAGATACTGCTCTTATTGTTCAAAGACAAGTACAACTACCTACCAGTGTACTTTGTTCCTATGACTCCACCATTAACCCTAAGACCAGACTTCCCACTGAAACCTACCGCTGCAGTTGAGACCACCTCTAACCAACTGTTTGGAGTACTCTAAATTACTTTTACAGGATTGGTGGATTACATGGTCCCCAGCTCTGAACCCTGGTCCTTACTCAGGTGGTCTGTATCTTATATTATCAAGTTAGCACCCATTCTATGGTGGGCCTTACCCGCCGGCTCAGCCGCGCCACACCCCAAGCCGCCCAATGCCTCTACCTATGACTGGCTTCCTGACATAAATCCTCATATGTATTCTAGTTAAATAAAGGTTCCCAGGTTCAGATTGAGGCTGCCAACAACAGAAAATATATTAAATTATCTGAAATTGAGATCCAAAGACTTTAACTAGGATATTTGGCCAATTATATTAATAATAATGCACAACAGAGTCCAAATAATCACCAGGGGCACAATTAACCAATTAAAAACATTAAATTGCCCAAGCAAAAGGACTACCAAACAACCAAGCCTAGCAACCACCCCAGCTCAAACCAAGGACCCACAATTCAACCCAAATTTCAGAATCAATCTGGCTTATTCTTGCTTTGAAGGACTGCAGTAATCTGCAGTCCTGCAAGAAAATACTTCACCACCAACCCTTGCAGCATCCTCTGGTAACCACCCTGTCTACCCCCACATTTCACTCAGTATTTAAGCTGAGTTTTTCCTCCTGAGAAAATTGCTCCAACTATTTTATTCCTGTCTACACTCCAATAAATCTATATTTTCAAACTTCTAAAACTTTATTAGTAGATAAATTAGGTCCCCTTCACAACATCATAAAGCTATTTTTATGACATGGGCTCTCTGTGTCTTAATTGGCTATGGCCAGGCAGACGTGAACTTTAAAATTCCTGAACCAACTCCCACTGATAAAACTGAAGAATCCATTTGGTATTGGTTTGGTCCACGTTGTTGTCATGCCCTATATGTTGAAGCCACTCAATTCCCTCCTATTATACATCCCACGCCCCCTGGTTGTTCTTGGTACACACCAGCGTCTACTACTTGTTAAACCACTTTACTCCCTTTTAGGGAAGATTTTGCTTTTTTGGTTACCTTTTACATATGCTAATGATAGGAATCCCAGTAGGATCCACTCTGGTTAAGTTTAACTTGGGAGCTCTTCTCCATTCAAATGGAGAAAGACTACCCAATGAATAGATCCCTGACATCAAGGGGGGACCCAAGACTGAGAGGGTAGTAGCCTCATGCCCATAGAGCATGGTAAAGGGAGATTTTCCAGTCATTCAATGTTTGCTCAGACAGTAAGTAAAAAGGGCAGAGGGCAGAATATATCCCAATTAGCTGCATCCAATAGGGTAAGCTTCCTCATAATGGATACAAGGGACAAATTTGCACACTCAACCGTCCCATTATTAGAGAGATTATAAGGGGAAGAAAAGGATTTTTGAGTGCCCATCACCTCAACAATGGAAGTGATGATCCTAGGATTTAATTTGGTCCCATTTTTTGAAAAAAAATTTGGGGACACCTATGTTAATAACATATATTTTGTAGCAAGAAATTAGCTGTAGTCTTGGCAGTAATATCTTTTGTATCCCTGGTCTTAGCTCATTTGCTAAAGCAATCTACTGCTACCAGTATGAATTGACACCCAGAGCAAGAAAAAGGGAGGTGCCAAGAGCACCAATGCTTATAGTGTGGAAGGTGTGTTTCAAAGAAATGAGCTTAAACTCATGCTGAAAAGTTTGCGGGCGCTGGAGCTGACAGGTATGGCAAGATGACAGAACATAAGGAATAAGAAGCCACATGTTTTCCAAGTAGAAATTCTTACTTAGCCAGTCATGAGTCTTAGCAAGGCCTCTGTGTCCAGTGTTAATTTGGACCTGAAGAATAATGGCAACCCTCATGCTAGGGCAGAAATAAGACAGAAACATATTGTTAACCTTTTTGAAGAGCTGTCTATCTCAGATGACAGTGTCTTTTGACATATACTGTAGGGCTAGATGTATCTCTTCAGGTTCAGTAGCCCAAGCGTCAGGATAGCCTATCAGTTTTTACAGGCAATCAGTATCTGCAGGGTGAATGACAAGTATAGGCATCCTGGACAGCTCATCAGCATTCTGGTGTTGGGTGCCAGGTCTGTGTACTACTATGAAGTTATATCCTTGTAAGTGTAAGCCCAGTGCACCAATTGACCTTCAGATTCCTTCAATTGCTTTAGCCACTTGAGTGAGAAGTGGTCAGTGACTACATTAAAATGGGTCCCATATATATAGTGTTGGAACTGCTTAACAGCATGTAGTACTGTCAAACATTCCTTCTTGATAACACTATAATTCTTCTCATGCTTTTTAAGTACGCAGGAGAAGTAGGCCACTGGCCTATCTACACCTTCATCATCAAGCTGGGCTAGGATTGCGCCCACAGCAACTACACTGACATTGGTGTACAAGATAAACTTCTTTTTATAGTCTGGGTAGGCCAGAATATGAGCCTCTTTGATCTTGGCCTTTAAAGCCTTAAATGACTGTTTTTGACTATCTGTCCATTAAAAGGGGACGTTTCTGATCAGTTAGACCAGAGGCTCACTCAGTTCCTCAAAATCAGGGATGAAATGATAGTAATACCTCATCATACCAAGAAATACTTGGACTTTGTACAAAGTGGTGGGGGCAACATCTTTTCAATAGTGTCAACCTTATTATTCATGGGCTGGATCCCAGTTTGAGTGACCTCATGGCCCAAGAATGCAAGCCACTATTTGAAGAAAGCACATTTGAAGGGCTTGAGTTTTAAGCTAGGATTGTAAATTTTGACAAAGACAGCTTTGAGGTGGTCCAAATAGTCAATAAAAGTGGATCTGAACACTGTTGTATCATCTAGATATACAAGTACACAGGAAAGTTTCAAATCTTGCAAGATGGATTCCATACCTTGCTGGAAAGTAGCAGGCACATTTCAAAGTCTCTGAGGCATCTGGGTTGATTCAAAAAGCCCTTTGGACTTAATAAGTGCAGCCTTCTTGCAATCTTCAGGGGATAAGTCTACTTGCCAGTATCCAGAAGCCAAGTCTATTGCAGAGAAGAACTTAGATCCTTAAATTCTAAGGGCATTGTCAATTTGAGGCAGAAGATATGAGTCCTTTTTGGTAAGAGAGTTAAGGCATTGGTAGTCCATCACAATAATGTGTCCTCCATCTTTATTTCTGAGGATCAGTGCTGTAAAATATGGCAGTGGTTACTTAGTTCTACAAATAGTTAGTCAGTAATCCTCACTCTCAATACTATAAATTTGGCTGTTATAGTGCCAGTCTTAGTGTAGACAGAAGAATAAAAGATAAAAAGACAAAACTGGTTCTTTATTTGATATGTTAGAAGGTTATATAGTGGGGGGGTAATTATTGCCAAGGGAAATAGGCACCAAAAGAATACTTGCCATATAGAGGCAGTGGAGAAGTGGCATTGGAAAGTACTTGGGTGAGAAAACAGCTGGTTTTATGCGTCTTGCTAAATTGGGGAAAGTTGCTCTTAAATGCTACAAATATATTACTATCCACAGAAGTAAAGATCAAGCTCTATGCACAATAAATCCTCAATTCAAATTTTGCTTTTTAGGCGCAATTAAACAAGTTTACAAGCATAAAATAGCAAACACCTCAAATTGAGTGGGCAGTCAGGCAATTTTTTCTATTACCCTTAACATAAACAGACTATGTTTTGGCTTATTCATTCAATAATGCGACAATCAGCAAAGAAGAGTGTTGTGTTCTGAGGCGCAGGACAGACACACAACAGGGAATCCTAACCTTAGGATTGGATTTGTACTAAGTCTCAGTTAGATGGCAGGGAAGGCTATGAAATTACCTTGTGGCTCTGGATGAATAATCTCTACTAGTTGTGGCTAGAGAGAGGCGCTGAAGTACTGGAAGACACAAAGACAAAAATGTGAATAGAACTTAATTTTTATTGGTGAATAGGAAATGTAATATATAGTGGTTTACAATACCACAAAACAATACCAGGACGGTAGGATCACTTGCCACAAGCATGAGTGGGGCAAGTGAGCTGCACAGAGTCAGGAAACCAAACAATTGTATTTCCCAGTTCAGACAAAGCTCATTTCAAGAGGAAAAAGCAAAAGAGAGATATTAGTCCTCAAAATACCCCATTGAAGACAAAATTGAAACATGGTGAATGGCAGCATTCACAACATTGCCCCTCTCTAGATTGGCCTTGGGGGGTAGTACTTGCAGAGGAACTTGGCATGTACTCAGGCAAACAGACAATCACTAGAGAGGAGTTTCACGGTGTACTTGGATTTTTGCTTGAAGGACACTTCTAGAGGGCCAACCCACAACGTATCTAGCTTGTGAGCACATATCTACTCTATGCTGATAGTAGAGAACGTGGTCCCTAATGTTGAACTCAGGCAAGGAAGAGCGTCTAGAATTATCTGGAGAGAGCTCAAGCATCTTGGTCTTATACACAGAGGTATAAGCAGTGAACTGTATGTCAATTATGTGGTTGACTAGATCTTTGATATAGTTGTCAGTATTCATGGCCTTATCAGAGGAGAGTAGGGGGGCCCAAAAGCAACAGAGTGATAGCCTCACACCCATACAGTATAGCAAAGGGGGAATACCCAGTGACACAATGTTTACTAAGGCAATACATAAAGAGAGAGCAGCATGTAAGTATAGATCCCAGTTTGCAGCATCAGAGTAAGTGAGTTTCATCATGCTAGAAACCAGTGTCAAATTTGCATGCTCAACTGCCCCATTGGTAGAAAGATTATAGAGGGCAGAGAAAGACTGGTGTATTACTAAGGCCTTGTCAACACTGGCTACTAACTTGGCGTTAAAGTTTGTCACATTATTGGATAGTAACACTTGAGGGCAGCCATGGCGGTAGAAAACATCTTGCAACAGGAAGGCATCAGTTGTCTTAGCGGTGATGTCCTTAGTAGGGAAAGCCTCTACCCACTTGCTTAAGTGGTCAACAGCAATTAGGATAAAGCAGCAACCAGAGCGGGAGAGGGGGAGAGGTCTTACAGCTTCAATGCCAATAGTGTGGAAGGCATGTTAAGGGGGAATCAGTTTGAATTCATGAGATGCAGCTTGAGGTCTCTGAAGCTGGCAGTTGTGGCAACTAGCTATGACATCTGGAGTCAGCAGGAAAAGTTTTTCCCAGAAATAATTTTTCTGGAGCCAGTTAAAGGTCTTGGCAATGCCTCCATGCCCGGTCTCTTTATGAGCTTGGAGCACCAACAAAAGGCAAAGACTAGGTTATACATAAGCAGACACTGGTCTTGTACTTTATTAAAGAGCTGATTGTCTCAAATAAGTGTATCTTCAGATAGCTTAGACAGGGCTAATTGGACTTTTTTGTCTTGCTTTCCCAAGAGGAAGGATATCCAATTAGTTCATACAGTAAATCAGCCTCAGCAGAGTGTAGAGCAAGGATGGGCATTCTGGATAAGCCATCAGCGTTCTGGTGTTAAATCCCAGGACAATGTAGCACAATGAAGTCATAACCTTGAAGGCGGAGAGCCCATCTAGCTAGTTGTCCCTCTGGCCCCTTAAGTTTCTGTAACAACTTGAGAGTGGTGTGATCAGTGACCACTGTAAAATGGAGCCATACACATAATGGCGGAACTGTTTTATTACATGCAACACAGCAAGGCATTCTTTCTCTGTAACGCTGTAGTTATTTTCATGTTTGTTTAGAACACAAGAATTATAGGTCCCAGGATGATCCACATCTTCATTGTCTAGTCGAGACAAGATTGCCCCAATTGCAAGATTGCTAGCATCAGTATATAGGATATCTTCCTTATTGTAATCAGGATACACTAGGATGGATGCTTCTTTGAGTTTCTGTTTGAGGGTCTCAAAAGCTTGCTGCTGGCTAGCAGTCCATTTGAAAGGGACATTACGTAACAGTTGGACCAAAGGTTTGCTAGTATTGGCGAATTCAGGGATGAACTGTTTGTAGTAGACCATCATACCCAAAAAGATTTGTACTTCTTGCAGGTTGGTGGGTGGAATCATTTTGTTGATGGCTTCAACCTTCTTGGTCATTGGGCAAATCCCCGTCTGGGTTACTTCATGGCCCAAGAATTCAAGGTGCTCTTTGAAGAAAGTACACTTAGATGGTTTCAGTTTAAGGCCAGCTTCTCAAATCTTGATAAACACTTCTTTTAAGATGAGCCTGGTGATTGGTAAAGGTAGTGATTAAAACCTTTATATCATCTAAGTATACTAGGACACATGACAGTTTCAAGTTGCGGAGAATGGAGTCCATGACTTGTTGGAAGGTAGACAGGGCATTGCAGAGTCCCTGTGGCATATCTGTAGGCTCAAACAGCCCTTCAGAGGTAATGAGTGCGACCTTTTGTTGATCCTCAGGCAAAAGGTCAACTTGCCAGTACCCAGATTCCAGATCCATTGCAGAGAAAAACTTAGAGCCTCCAAGACAACAGAGAGCATCATCAATACACGGCAAGGGGTAGGAGTCCTTCTTGGTCAAAGAGTTCAATTGACAATAGTCCATCACAATACAATGTCCTCCATCCTTTTTCTTCGAGATGAGCAAGGGGAAAGCCCAAGGACTTTGGGAAGGGGCCAGTAGACCAGCCTCTAACAGTTGTTTGAGCTCTTTAGAAACCTGAGCGCCCTCCACGTGACTGTGGCAATATGGTTTAGCGTAGAAGGGGGCGTCTCCAGTGTTGATCTGGTGGATGACGCCTTTGGCTAGGCCATAGTCAGTGCTGTCTTTGGCAAAGATGTCTGAAAATTTATCTAGAAAATTAAGCACCTCCTTCTTTTGAACCAGGGATAGCTGCAGGAAGTCCTGAGCAGTAAACAGAGATAGGATCAGGGCCTTTTCTTCAGGTAAGTTGAAGTCCTGGAAGGTACCAAAGGATGTAGTGGTAGCACATCAGGAGAATTTAACAGCTTGCCATAGCCAACAACCTGGCCTCTAGACACATTTATGGAGAGAGCGGTTAAGTTGGCTACCAACAACTGGACAGGATCTTTGTGAGAGACATCCAAGATCCCTGGGAAGAGGTAGGGTTTGTTACAACCTAGCAAGAGAAAGGAGTACAACTCCAAGAATGTACGTTCAGGAAACTTGTGTAATATATGAGAGTCTAAGATAGCTTGAGAGCCAGGGGGAATGATCACAGCAGAAGTGGCCAGCAGTGGAATCCCTTCAGATGCAGGGCAGGCCATAGGAGGGTACTTCATGTTGGACAAGTGGGTATGGTACTCTAGTGTGAAGACACCAGTAGGGTACTCTAGGGCACACATCTTGAAGCACTTTCTGGGAACTTTGACAGATTCCTCAAAGATTAAAGAAACTTTGTACCCTAAAATAGAGATATAGCCTTCCTTTAAATTGATGATACCATTGTACTCCCTAAGGAATTGGGTACCAACTAGAAGATTTTAACTCTCATTCTCCAAGACCAAAGCAGGCGCAGCTAAGAGTAGCTTGCCAAACCGCATAGGGAGAGCAGAGTATGCCCCTATAGCACAAGTCATGGGAAACTAAAGGGTAGGAGGACGCCAGGATATCTTGGGCTTCTGCTAGCTCTTTGTCCCACTTTTTAATCATGCATCTCAAGCCTGGAAACTCCTTATAGACAGTTTGGAGAGGAAGAAAAACTGACACATTCTTGAATACAGCATCAGCAACGTCAGCGGCTTCTTTAGATAACCCAACTAGAATAGGAGACCTCTTTGCTTGAGTGAGTTATGGGCAAGAGACAACTTCTTTGGCCTCAGGAAAAGGCTTATCAGTTGTTGTAGTCTTTCCTGAGCGTAACTTATAGGGAACTGCAATGGTTTTGGGGACGGCAAGAACTGAATACCTGTAGGCGTTGGGGTCATCAACATCAGAATCATCCAAGTCAGAGTTGTCAGAGATATTTTTAAACAACAGCAGGATGGGAGGAGCCTTGTTATCAGCAGGTTTGGAGTCAGTTATGGGGGGAGGGATAAAAGTAGACTGGGAAGAACTGTCAACCAAGAGCGTCTCTGCCTCTAGGTTGACTGGTCTTTTCCCGCTTGCTCTTTAGGATCAGCTCCTTCAACCCAAAAATTGGTGAAGACTCAAGAATGGTGACCTATCTGGCCACAGTTGTGGTAACCTTGATGCCTAGGAGGATTTTGCGAGTTCATTGTGAGGATGTGGGGGCCACAGGAAGACAAACCAGAATTAGAGGCAGCACAATTCTCCTGAACAACTGCTTCATAGTGAGTAAGGTGCATATCCTGCAACAATTTTTTTATGCTCTTCATGGAGGAATTCATAGCATTATGGGATTTGAAATGGAGGCACAGAAGCTGGTTAACTTTGAGGGCTTGAGCGCAAGCCATGTAAGCTTCATGGACTGACAATTGTCTGCTTGTTATCAGTTTCTTTCCTTCCATGTAGAACCTTTCTGTAAATTCAGCTAGAGTCTCCCTGGGTTTAAAAGCAATGTTCATGAAGGCGTCCTTCTTCACTTCTAAACTAAAATCACCACCAAATTTGTCAATCAGAAGCTGCTTCATATCTTCCCAAGTCTCAATGGCAAGCATCTCAGGCACTACCACCTCTTAGCAGGTTGGGTGTAAACAGGTTAAAATATGTTCCTCTTTAGCCTCATCTGATGCTCTTCTCATGGCAGTTTCATAGATAGTTAGGTAAGCTGCAATGGTTGAGGTTTTGGGATCAAAGACTTGCTTAAAGGTAGGCTTGAAATGTGCTTCAGGAGTTGGATCACCATTGTTGCTATTGAGTACATTTATGGGCGGGGAGAATTCTGCTTCAGATTCAGAGGGGCGCTGTCTAGCCCACAGCTGACAAACACTTTCTTCAAGTGTAGTCAGGGTCTCAACCGTGCGGGCGCCTGTATCATTAGCTAGAGGGTCTGTCACTCAGTAACATCTAGACGTTGGCCTTGGGTTGTTACTACTGTAGAGATCTCAGCCAGTCAAGAAGTAAGGGAAGGCCCCACTGAGAGGCAAGGGCAAACCTGTTGTTTACTGAATCAATCAACTCACTTATTTCTTGTATGGCTTTGTCTAGTTCAGCATGGTCTTGTTTCAAATGATTCACCTTGTTATCTAGGGAAATCCACTCCCTAGATAATTGGATTTTAGGGGCTCCTGACAGGCCAAGGCAGCAGCCATCTTCATGACAACTCCAACTGGACTAGCAGCAGTTGCCACCATTTTGTGTAGGGCAGCAAGTTCCTGCTATAGCTCAGCAACTTGAGTTGTCAAAGAAAGCACCTGCGGATCAGGCTGAGGAGCTTCAGTAGGGTGTGCTTGACTGTGGATAGATGCTTGTAGTTCTTTAATGGCGTCCCATAGTATCTGCTCTCTGTCCATCAAATCATCAGATGGGGGGAAAGTGGAGCATCTAGCTTGGGCATAGATAATTCATTCAATTGATTCTAGAGCTTGGCAATAGCGGTGGCAGTGACAACCCTTTTTTGATTGAATTCCTTACTGAGCTCACAAAGGCCTTTAGCAGCAAGGTCTGCTACCTGTTACAGTTGCTCAAAGGAATAAGTGCTGAATGCATTGAGTTGTTGTACAAGTTGTTTGAAATTGGTGAGATAGGCATTCAAAGTGGAATCCACTTGAGTTTTCCAGGGCTGTTCTAACTGGTGAAACTCATGTAACTGCTCCCTGACGTATTTGGGATTGGACTGGCATATTTTTTCAATGGAATTAACCAAACAGGTCTGGGAGGTGACAGAGCCGCGTTGATTGTCTGATACCAAGGAAAACAGGGAGTGGATTCACTGTTGGTAGGACACAAACTGGTCCCAGTGATGAGTAATGGCTGCTTTCAGAAAAGAAATCTCCTGAACATGGAGCCCTAACACCATTTGATGGTGGGCTAAGGCAGGTTGTACAAAGGACAACAGTAGTTGTTTGGCAGAACCAGCTGCTGAGAGGAGATGTTGTGAAAATTGCGGAGCCACAATCAATTTGTAGTATTCCGCTCAACTGAACTGTAACTGGAGGCAAGGGATGGCTCCTTCACAGGCTATCCCAAGGGTTATTGCCATGACTTGCTCTAAGTCAGGGGTGCCCATGGGGTAAGCAACTAGGTGGGGACTGTTCCCAAGGTTCAGCACAGTAGGGACAATAGGTGGGTCTGTGATGTCTTCCTCAATAGATGGACTGGTGATTTCAGGTGATGTTGGCTCTTGTATGGGAGGAGGCAAAGGGCCTGAAAACATGGTTGTGAAAGGGATAACTGAGGGGCTTAGAACCTCTGTAGTGAGCACCGTTTTTGTTGTGTTCTTAGGCCCGGCACAGATACACAACGGGGGATCCTAACCTTAGGATTAATTTTTTGTACTAAGTCTCAGTTAGAATGACAGGGAAGACTATGTAATTAACTTTTTGCCCTGATTGAAAAATTTCTACTAGTTGTGGCTAGAGAGAGGCGCTGAAGTACTGGAAGACACAAAGACAAAAATGTTAATAGAACTTAATTTTTCTTGGTGAATAGAAAATGTAATATATAGTGGTTTACAATACCACAAAACAATACCAGAATGGTAGGATCACTTGCCACAAGCATGAGTGGGGCAAGTGAGCTGTGCAGAGTCAGGAAACCAAACAATTGTATTTCCCAGTTCAGACAAAGCTCATTTCAAGAGGCAAAAGCAAAAGAGAGATATTTGTCCTCAAAATAACCCATCAAAGGCAAAATTGAAACATGGTAAATGGCAGCATTCATGACAGAGTGACCCATGGACTCTGTGACGGTACTAGCAACCTAGAATCCAAGAGCTGTTTTAACTCTTTAGATACTTGAGAATCTTCTACTCAACTGTGTATATAAGGTTTGGCAAACAAAGGGAGAGCATCTTCTGTATCAATTTGGTGGATGACACCTTTAGCTAACTCATAGTCATTAAGTCAAGAGGCAAAAATATCCTTAAATTGATCTAAGAGGTCAAGTACGTCCTTTTGCTGGATAGGCAAAAGTTGAAGAAAGTCAGCAGCAGTAAACAAGGAGAGCATTTTGGGATCCTTTTCAGGTAGGTTGAAGTCACCAAACTTCCCAAAAGGGTATAGCAAAGCCACTTGTTCTGCTCCTAAGATTCAGACATTCCCCACAACCTGACTCTTTGAGACCTTCATGGGGTAATCAGTCAAATTGGCCAGAAATAGTTGCACAGGCTCCTTATGAGTTCAATCTAAGATCCCAAGACATAATTGGGGTTCTTTGCAACTTAGGGATTTGGGAGAGTATAACTCCAAGAAGAATTTCTCAGGCAACTCATAGGATATCTGGGAGTCAATGATTACCTGGGAGCCAGGAGAGATAGTTACAGCGGCTGGGGCAAGTAGCAGGACACCTTCTTCAGCAGGGAAAGACAGTGAAGGAGAGTACATATTGGAGGAGTGGGTCTGGTACTTTAGTGAAAATATGCATGTGGGATATTTGAGAACACATGTATTAAGCCTTTTTCCATAGATACATGGAGGTTCTTCAAAGATTAAGGGACCTCATATCCTAGCAGAGATAAATATCCATCTAAAAGGTTGACAATCCCATTGCACTCTTGGAGGAACAGTGTCCTGCCAAAAGGTCATATCTTTTGTTTTCTAAAACAACCACAGGGGAAGCAATGATGAGCTTCCCAAACCTGATTAAAAGAGCAGAATAAGCACCAATAGCTCTGGTCTAAGCCATACCAGCAGTCCTGTAAGATTGAGTGTAGTTGAGATCAGGAGCCAATTTGAGCTTCTTCATCAATTTAGACAACTTGACATTAATAGGGGAGCCAGTATCCAAGATAGCTTTAATTTTAACTTTCTGGATGGATACTTCTACACAGGTAACATCTTTTTCAAAAGTGGATAAGACTTCCAGAACATCTTTAGCAGCTTTCAGCTCTTTTTCCCACTTTGCCAAAATATATTTCAAGGCAGGAATTTCCTTGTAAACAGTTTGCAACAGCAGGGATACATAGACATTCTGTAAGAGGGCCTCAACCAACTCAGCAGCTTCTTCTGAGGAGTCCACTAAGACAGGGGATTGGTTAGCTTGAGCTAGATAAGCACAAGCCACCATAGCTTTGGCCTTAACTGAAGATGGGCAAGTTGAGGTGGTAGTTTTCCTGGAACAGATTTTATAAGAAACAGACACAGTTTCAGGGACAGCCAGCACAGAATAGCCATAATTATCAGAGTCATCATAGTCAAAACCCTCAGGTTTGGAATCACTCACAAGATTGTGGAATAGATGGAGGATAGTTGGGCCAGAAGAGGGAGGCAACTCTTCATCAGAGGAGGATCAGGAAGAGATGGGGAGGTTGGTCAGAAGAGAGCACCTCCGCCTCTAAGATGTCCTCTCTTTTCCTGGCTGTTACTTAGGATCACATCCTTCTACAAGCGGGTTAGTTCAGAACCGCAAGTGATGCCCTATCTGGCCGCAGTTATGACAACCTTGTTTATTGGGTTGTTCATTGGAGCCAAGAGTCATGATGTGAGAGGTTTGAGAGGTAGTGCCAGAGTTGTTGGCCTTACTTTTGAAAAGCACAGTCCCATCATGAGTCAGATGCATATCTTGCAGGAGGGTAATAATACTCTTCATAGAGTTGAGGCACACTTTGTGCGCCTTAAAGTTTAAACACAGGAGTTGGTTTGCTTTAAGAGTATAGAGCAGGTGGTATATGCTTCCCAGTGAGTCAACTGGCAACTGGTAATGAGTTGTTGACTTTCAATGTAGAAGCATTCAGCAAACTCAGCCAATGTTTCCTTAGGTTTGAAATCAATATGAATGAAGGCATTCTTCTTAACCTCTAGAATAAGATTGCCTCCAAGCTCTTTGATGAGGAAACACTTCATGTCCTCCCAGGTGACTATTAATTGGAGCTTGGGGACTACCACCTCTTGGCAAGTGGGGCATAAACAGGTAAGGGTATGCTTTTTTTAGGCTGTCAGTAGCTCTCTGCATGGCTGTCTCATAGATTGTCAGGAAAGCAGTAATGGTGGAGGTCTTGGGGTCAAAGATCTATTTGAAGGTGGGCTCATAATTGGAATCAATGTATAGAGACGTAGATTGGCTATTATTGCCTGGATTGAGAACATTGATATGTGGATTCCCTTCAAACTCAGATTTTGAAGCGGGCTATCTATCTCACAGAAGACAAAGGCTTTCCTCTAACATATCTAAGGTGGAGCTATTCTGGCCTTCAATGTCTTTGGCTGTAGATGCAACAGTTTCAATCTCATCAATACAAAATTTTTAGACTGCCAAAATACTTGCAACTCCATTGACTTGAGTGACCATGGCTTTGGCTTGAGGTATCAAAGGAGAGAACTGCTCATCTATAGTCTCTGAAGGCAGGAGAGATTTTTCACCTCTTGTTTTAAAGTGCCCTACCTATCTGCAATGTTGTTTTTCACTGCTGCTGTCAGGGCCCAGAATGCCCTGGACAATTGACTAGACTATCTGGAAACAGTACAATAAACTGCATGGAAAACCTTACCAACTGCCTTCCAGAGGGAAAAAAACCTTTTGAATAACAAATGGTCTGGGAATTAAGAGGCCCACAAGCCTCAGATCCCTGGCATTGAATCAAATAATAAATTATTGGCCATTTATTATTTAGAAACAGTAAATTGGGAGGATGATTTTTTGATTGTGCAATTGGGCGCTTGATTGCTTGTGGGATCTATTAATAGCTGTGGCACCTTGGCTTGCTGCAGCCCAAGCAAATTTTCTGTCATGCCAGCCAGTGCCCATCCATTCTCAGGCCCAAGTGCACAAATTCCTGATAAAATTACCAGTTTGACTGAAAATGATGCCATCAGATCTCTGGTGGCACAAAAGGCTACATATTCACCAGTAAGTATAAGTAGTGAGGAGGAAAAGCCCTCCTCACTGTTGAAATCATAAAATAAACGACTTTATTCCCAGGACCCATTATTTTCTTGCAGGAGTTTTCTATTTTTGCACCAATATAATTATTCTGTTTGCATCTATTTGTGAATCTACTACACAATATAACCACACCTATCTGTTCCCTCCTAGTTTAGCTCCCATCACTTTGGTCAAACCATCTAGAGTTCTTGACTTGGAGTTTGTTCATCCCCACCACCTTGTCTCCCTTCTGGCCACCCAAGAGTGACTGTCATGCCTAGCATGAAGGAGATTCCTACTACTCCCCCGCTGCCCAACGTGCTCCTGTTCAGGACTTCAGCAAGTTGGAGTTTGTTTGAGTCACAGTATTGGGGCTGGCCAATCAGGTCATACCCCATACTGGGAGTTGGCATCCCCTAAATACAGCATTAAATTACCTGGTCAGAATGACGCCAATTGTGTACATGGCCTTCCAGGCCTGGCCCACCTCCCCTGTGGGAGTTCAGCCAGACTCTGGCATGGGCTGTGACAAAGGGAACAATTTACATATGGCTGTCTGTAAGGGACTCCATCCCTAAAACAAATTGGAAATCAAATTTTAATTGTTTTGCAATCATTAAGAAACCAGAAGTTGCACTTATAAAGCTACATCAGAAACAAAGGTCAAAACCAAATCTCTAAATGAAATCAATTCAAAAAAGCATTTGAAATTAGTTAATCAATGTATTAGATTCAACTTCAAAAGCAAAAACAAAATCAAACGTGAAAACCAAGGCAAAAAAATAAATTCTATTTTAAAAACAAAAATTAAGGCTCTGGACAGCAATATCAAATATTCAGCATTAAATTTGGACTCCAATAAATATAAAACAACCAATCAATTCAAAATTAAATACAAAGGATATCCAAACCAGAGATTCAGGGACTTAAGTATCCAGTCAAACCCAGTGAGCCACCCAAGCCAAAGGAATACTTCTCATCCAGCACCAGATTCCATTCCCAACCAAAGCCAGGTACAATACTGCAATGCAATATCCCAACCTTCCTCTTCTTGCATTGCAGGCTGCAGTCCTGCAAGGCAATACTTCTCAAATCACTCTTACAGATCCACCTGGTAACCACAATGTTCCCTTCCTCACTTGAAGTCAGTATTTAAACTGACAAATTCCTCCCATCCAAATTGCTCCAACAATTTCTTTATTTCCTATCAATCAAATAAATCTATATTTTCAATTTTAAACGCTTGATTAGTAGATTCTAAAGGTTTCCCCCAACAACATGAAGTTCATCTTCCTTGTATGGACTTTGTGTGTGTTAATCAATTATGGGCAAGCAAATGTTAACTTTAAAAACCCTGAACCAACTCCTACTAACAAATCTGAAGACTCAGATTGGTATTGTTTTGGTCCGCGTTGAATACATGCCCCCTATGTTGAAACAGCTCAATTCCCGCCTATCATCCACCCCAAGGCCCCCTGGTTGGTCTTGGGGTACACCAGTGTCTATTATCTTCTCAATCACTTCACTCCCTTCTTGGGAAGATTCCGTCTATTTGGTCACCTTCTACACATGTTAATGATAGGGATTCCAGTTGGTTCCACTCTGATTAAATTCAACTTGGGAGCTCTTCTCCATTCAATTGGGGAAAGGCTTTCCAATGAGTGGATCCATGACAGTTTTTTAGAGCCCCTACTGAACCACCTTATGGGTGATCCAGGCCAACATTTTACCTACCAATTTATCTTCTATGTTGCCCTCATCAAATGTGTTGCCCTCATAATTGTTACCTTCACCATCAGCTTCACTGTATACAAGATTCTGTCCCTTTTTTGAAAACCAACCACCTCAGAACCAATTGTCCCCAGAACCAGCAACCAGGTCCAAACTGTAGTCCTGAACACCCTATCCGCTGTTGCCCCAGGAGATAATGAAGGAAACAAGATCCTGATGCTGCTGGCCTTCTCCAAGTCCCTGTTTAAAACCTCATTGGAGAAATTTACCACTGACGCACAGAAAATGCACCATGTGGCAGAAAAGCTTACTGGTAAGTCTTGCCTTTGGTACGCCAAAGCAACCCTACAAGGAGAGGATCTCCTCAGCAACTATGATCAGCTCTGTGAAGCCCTTTTAGCTACAGTATCCCCTGCTCCAAACCCCAATCAGTTAAGAGACCAAATCTCTGCTCTCTACCAAGGAAGAATGTCAGCCCATGATTACACCAAAGAATTTACCCGCCTCAAGAACGGCATTAGGATGAGTGACAACAAAGCCTGCTACCTGTTCCGTAAAAAACTCTCCTTTGAACTGAAGAATTTCCTTGCCCATCATGAGTTGCCAGCCAAGTTTGACTCCATGGTCAAGGAAGTAATCAAGTGGTCTTCCAAGGTGAAGCAACTCCTGTCTTGGGCCAAACTCCAGAATCCTGCCTCCTTGCCTACAAACGTTATTAAGGAAAACAGAACTCCCCTCAAAGGTCCAAGGAGAGATCCCCAAAGGACTGATCCACAAGGAGGGTGGAGGATACCAACTCTTGACTAAAGAGAAACAACGTTGAACCCAACTTGGACTCTGTATGTATTGTGGCAAAGCGGGATATTCAGTCAAGGATTGCCAAGCCTTGGCCAAGGTACAACCTCCTATTTCTCTTCTAGCCAGTTCTTCCAATAAAGAACCCTCTCAATCTTATGCCCTATTATCAGTCAAGCTAGGTTCTGCTAAAACCTCTTGGGAAGTAAAAGCCTTACTGGACACCGGCGCTATGAGAAACTTCATAAGTAGCTCCTTGGCCCAACAATTAGGACTCCAGGAAGCACCTTCCGCTTGGGTAACCCTCACCAACAAGTCACGCACCAGAGTAACTAAAATAGAGGGGAACCTAGGGGTCAAGGTAGGCAATAACCAATTTGACATCATGGTGTCTTCATTGTTAAATTTGGCCTTTCCTCTGATTCTGGGCTTCCCCTGGGCCAAGACCACCAAGGCTGCATTAGATCTGGACTCAATGTCACTCTCCACTCAGAAAGAAGGGATAAGCTCTCCTATTCCCTTCAACCAAACGGAACACAAAGGAATCTTGACTGCAGAAGACACCCTCAACGTCCTTGCCACCTTGAAGGAAATATCCCAAGCCCAGGTCCCTCCAGAGTGTCAGGACCTGACAGAAGCCTTTAGTAAATCCTCCTGTTCCCAACTACCCAGTTGCAGAGAGTCAGACATATGTATCAATTTAGTACCAGGATCAGTACCCACGTGGGGTAAGCTCTATTCAGTAAACTGTGCCCAGAGTTTAGCCATGGAAACATACCTAGATGAGAATGTAGCAAAGGGATTCATACGCCGTTCAAACTCTCCCTGCTCTTCCCCTATGTTCTTTGTGGGGAAATCAGATAGATCCCTAAGACCTTTGGTGAATTACTCAAATCTCAATAGCATCACAATCAAGAATCTAACCCCTATTCCCTCCACTGAAACCCTCACCAATCAATTGACAGGGGGAAAAGTCTTCTGCAAACTTGACCTTTGGAACACCTACCATCAAATCTGTATAGCAGAAGGACATGAATGGAAGACTGCTGTGAGAATCCTGTTTGATCTATATGAATACCTGGTAATGCCCTTTGGTCTAAGCAACGCTCTGGTAGCCTTCCAGGGCCTCATGAATGAAGTTCTCTTCCCTTTTCTGGATACTTGCGCAGTAGTATACCTGGAAAATATCCTCATTTACTCTAAGGACCTTGACTTCCACCTCATCCATCTTCAAGAAGTCCTCCAGGCCTTGATCAAAGCTCGCTTGTTCTGTAAATTGAAAAAATGTGAATTCTACAAGAAGGAAATTGAGTTCCTAGGCTACAACATTTTGGAAGGAGGTTTTGCTGTTGCCCTTTCCAAGGTCCAAGCCATGGCAGACTGGCCTGTCCCTACCTCCCGCACCAAGCTTTGTGGATTCCTGGGACTAGCTAATTTTTGCCGTAAATCCATCAAAGACTTCTTGGCTATTGCCATACCTCTCACACAACTCACCTCAGACAAAGTACCTTTCACATGGAATCCTGAAGCTCATGCAGCATTTGACGCCTTGAAACACGCCTTCTCTTCTGCCCCTGTGCTACTACGCCCGGACCCAGAGCATCAATTTTTTCTGGATACAGATGCCTCGGACTTTGCGCTGGGAGCAGTGTTGCTCCAGCTTGGGGAGGATGAAGAACTTCACCATGTTGTGTTCTACTCCTACCAGCTCCTGGACAGGGAGCGCAACTATCATGTCTATAAAAAGGAATTATATGCCATAGTACGCGCCTTGGACCACTGGAGAAGATATCTACAGGGAAGTAAATACCCAGTCCACATTTGCACAGACCATAAAAACCTCCTATACTTCACAGAAAAACGCAATATTTGCCCCTGCTTAGCCCAATGGACTATTAACCTAATGACATACAACTTCCAAATTGAATACACTTCAGGTAAGAAGAATTTTGTCCCTGATGCTATTAGCCGCAGAGAAGACCTTGACAACCCTGACACCTCCTACCATGCACACAACATCCAAAAAGTGTTGGAACCTTCCCAATTCCTGAACCTCATTGCAACCACGTCCTTGTAAACCAACCTGGATAAAGAGATCCAAGAGGAACAACTTCTGAACCCTCCAACTAGCAACGCCAATCTGGAAATAAGAAACAACATCTGGTTCCATGACAACTCCCTGTTTGTTCCCCAAGGTCCTCTTAGAAAACAAATCATACAAGCCTTCCATGACACTCCTTTGTCTGGCCATGGGGGTATTACTAAAACCCTCAAAAGGATCTCCTGAAGATACTGGTGGCCCTCAATGAAGAAGTCAGTGGGAAGCTACATAATCAAGTGCCTTGAGTGCTGTTGAAACAAAACCTCCCGTCAGAAGCCTCAAGGACTCCTACAACCTCTACCAATCCCTCCTTGACCATGGTCTTCCATATCAATGGACTTCATTATTGAACTACCCAAGACCAGGGAAATACAGGAATCCTAGTGGTGGTGGACTGCCTAACCAAGTATGGTATCTTCATCTCCTTCTCCACCGCCTCCTCAGAAGAGACCGCCCAGATGCTCCTCAAGAACGTTTTTGTCTATCATGGAATACCAAACAACATTGTCTTGGACCAAGGAACCCAGTTCACATCCAAGTTTTGGTCTAGCCTGATGAAAGGGTTGGGAGTCAAGACCAACCTCTCCACCTCATTTCACCCCCAGACTGACAGACTGACAGACAGACAGAAAGAGTTAATCAGGTATTGTAGGCTTATTTACAAAACTATGTCAATGCCAAACAGAACAACTGGTCTGAGCTCCTACCAGTAGCTCAATTAGCCTATAACACCAGTCATCACATATCCATTGGGATGTCCCCTTTTAGGCTAACTATAGATATGACCCCAAAGAGATCCCTTCTCAAGTGGAGACAACCCCATTTCCACAGGTCAACAAGCATCTAAATGACCTCTCCACAATTCAAGCCAAACTTAAGGAAACACTAAATAAATCCGTTCAGTCATATAAGAATTTTGCTGACAGAACTGCAGAGAGCCTGACAAATACTCCCCCGGATCCCTGGTGTTCCTAGACGCTCACAACCTACACATCAAATGGTCATGTCAAAAATTGGGACCCAAGAAGATAGGGCCCTTGGAAGTAATACAAAAGATTCCCCCTAACATACCAAGTCTCCTTGCCAGAAGGATCCACAGCCCATGACGTCTTCTATGTAAACCTCCTCAGCCGCTACCATGGATCCATAGAAAATCTTTCTCAGGACAAATGGAACCCTCCCCCTCTGGTAATAAATCATCTTCCTGAATGGGAGGTGGAAGAAATCATTGATGACAAAATGATTTGGAACAAACCCCATTACTTGATCAAATGGGTAGGATATGGTATGGAATCAAACAGCTGGGAACCCCTTGACAATCTGACCAACTGCTGGGACCTAGTTGACCAGTATCATCAAACAAGAGGAGGAGAAGGGGCCTTAGGGGGAGGCTAGTGTAAGGGACTACATCCCTAACACAAATTGGAAATCAAATTTTAATTGTTTTGCAAGCATTAAGAAACCAGAAGTTGCACTTATAAAGCTACATCAGAAACAAAGGTCAAAACCAAATCTCTAAATGAAGTCAATTCAAAAAAGCATTTGAAATTAGTTAATCAATGTATTAGATTCAACTTCAAAAGCAAAAACAAAATCAAACGTGAAAACCAAGGCAAAAAAATAAATTCTATTTTAAAAACAAAAATTAAGGCTCTGGACAGCAATATCAAATATTCAGCATTAAATTTGGACTCCAATAAATATAAAACAACCAATCAATTCAAAATTAAATACAAAGGATATCCAAACCAGAGATTCAGGGACTTAAGTATCCAGTCAAACCCAGTGAGCCACCCAAGCCAAAGGAATACTTCTCATCCAGCACCAGATTCCATTCCCAACCAAAGCCAGGTACAATACTGCAATGCAATATCCCAACCTTCCTCTTCTTGCATTGCAGGCTGCAGTCCTGCAAGGCAATACTTCTCAAATCACTCTTACAGATCCACCTGGTAACCACAATGTTCCCTTCCTCACTTGAAGTCAGTATTTAAACTGACAAATTCCTCCCATCCAAATTGCTCCAACAATTTCTTTTTTTCCTATCAGCCAAATAAATCTATATTTTCAATTTTAAACGCTTGATTAGTAGATTCTAAAGGTTTCCCCCAACAACATGAAGTTCATCTTCCTTGTATGGAATTTGTGTGTGTTAATCAATTATGGGCAAGCAAATGTTAACTTCAAAAACCCTGAACCAACTCCTACTGACAAATCTGAAGACTCAGATTGGTATTGTTTTGGTCCGCGTTAAATACATGCCCCCTATGTTGAAACAGCTCAATTCCCGCCTATCATCCACCCCAAGGCCCCCTGGTTGGTCTTGGGGTACACCAGTGTCTATTATCTTCTCAATCACTTCACTCCCTTCTTGGGAAGATTCCGTCTATTTGGTCACCTTCTACACATGTTAATGATAGGGATTCCAGTTGGTTCCACTCTGATTAAATTCAACTTGGGAGCTCTTCTCCATTTGATTGGGCAAAGGCTTCCCAATGAGTGGATCCCTGACACTGTCCTTCTAAACCTGGTCAGTACCTGTAATTTTCAAGAGTAGATAATTAATCAATTTCTTCTTCATCATTACCACTGGCTTCAGAGGAGGAATTGTCTTGATCTGAGAGGTGTTGACATAGGTAAGCAATCCCACCTTATAGTGTAATCACCTGATTAGTCAGGATGATGATACAAAAATCCAGTACTTACTCTGCTGGAGGAATATTAAAGGTAGAGGCCTGTTGGCAAGTGTTTGCCTTTATTTTAGCTATGGTCTCCCAGATCTTAGCTTCAAATTCAGAGGGGCTTTCAGCGGGTGACGCAGGTGGCACCATCTCTACAGAGGCTAACGTGTTGTCAACATAAGTCTTAACTTGAAATAGGGTATTGCCTAAAGTTACCTTGTCCAAGCTGTTTTTTTGTTGCAATCTATGGCCCCAACTGTCTGCGCTGGACCACACTAATTCTAGCTGTGTATTGGTATGCTCTTGAATTTGGTTGAGTTTGTCTACTAAGGTCTCAAAGTTTTGTCAGTATCCTAGAAGGATGTATTTGATCTGCCCTCACCAGACAACATGATGCTCATCTATTTCACACAACCACTCTCTAATGTATCCAGGGAGGGAGGACTATGTTCAGCAATGAGGTCAGGTATTCTTGGGAGGCCAATGAATCACATTGATTGTCTGAAATGCAAGCAAAGAGACTGTGAGTCCATTATTGATAGGCCATGTTCTGAGCGTGATTATTGGTTACCACAGATCTCAAAGCAGTCAGGAGTTGATTCTGGGATCCCAATGCTAGTTGATTGTGGACCAAGGTGGGCTGGATGAACTGGTTTACCAGCACGCCAATGGTTTTTATAGATTTCATCAGAGTAGGGTGAGGCAAAAATCTAACAGGAAGGAGTACAAGTCTTTGAAGGTGTAACCAGGACTGAGACCAGGAATTGTATGCATGGCTATTGTACCAGTATGGAGGAGGGAGCAAGCAGCGGCACAAGCTTGTTGATAGTTCAAGGAGAAAGCTGGGAGATGGGCTCATGAGGGCCCAGGCAATAACAACATTACCATAGGTGTTTTTGGGGAGCTGGTAATATCCTCTTCAAGAGGGAGACTCAAAACTTTAGAAAATTTGGTTACTTCTGTAACAATAGAAGAAGGACCAGAGAATGTGTGGGGAATAGAGTAACTGAGGGGCTGGCAGCCCCTGTAGTGAGCACCATTTTGTTGTGTTTGGCTCTTGGGGACAACATCCAAGAGAACACACCGGGAAACCTTTATCACAAAAGGTTTGAGGTTTGAAGCTAGCCTTGGGTTAGCCTTCAGGGCAAAATTAAGGGCATGTACATTAATTTCCTGGAATACACAAAGAAGAGTTCCTTTTGGTAAAAGGGAAGAGAAAAGCTTTGAGATTATAAAATCCAACACAAATGTGGATAAACTTGCCTTTATTAGGATAAATAATTCTACTTAAATAGTAGACTGGGTCCACTGATCATTCATTGGGTAGACAGTGTAGCTGATGAGGTCATCTCTAACTGAACTTGTACCAGGATCAGTCAAGTGCAGGTAGAATAATCCAGAATGAGTGGACATTGATGTTGACCCATTTAAGGAAGGTGAAAAAACTCTGAAATCAAAAGCAGCTCCAACCAAGTCTTTGCAAGTATAAATATTTTAAGGCCATATCAAAATAGCACAAATGGCGCAAATTTTGATATGCCTCATATGAATCATGATAGGATTATAATATATTTGGTTTAACCCTAATTTATTTCACTTGTTGTACCAAGTCATTTTATTTGTAGTTTGAACTACACTGTTTGATGTTTGATATATTTTTGTATTTTGTTTTAGTGATTTTACATTTCTTTTTTTACATTTTGCCAGGTCACAAAAATACTTGAAAAATTTGCTATCTGAAACTTGCTTGGCTTAGATTCTGCTTAAATCTGAGTCTATTTGTTAAAATCTGAGATATTTTTGCTTAGTGCCATAGCTGTGAAGCTACTGCATACAGAAGAGCTCAGTTAGCAAGGAACTAAATGTAAAAATCACCCAAGCAACCAATTGATTCCAAAAAGAATTCCCTAACTATTCACATATGCTAAATCACTCAAACCCCAAACAATTAGTTATTAGTACAGAAGCAAATTTTTCTCTTTAACAAGAAGAAAGTATCCAAGCAATGAACATTACTTAAATTATATAAATTAGTAAAGGCACCAATCTGCAGACCTTAGTCCTTGCAATTTCACTTGCAGGATTCAGCTTGCTGAATGCCTTGTTGCAGCCAGGAGTAAATTATCAAAACATGTCCTCTTGTCAGAAATATCCCTGACATCAACAAAACCCGCATCAATATTTGCTACATGTCTAATAAGAAAAAACATTCAATTATTGGCATCAGTTTTCCCTGATTTATAAAACTGCCATAAAAAAAGTGTTGAAACTGATTTTAAAATTAAAATGGGCCTATTTGTACCCTCAACTCTGCTGCCCCCACCCTGCCACTCAGCCCACCCACTCTCTCCCTCACACCTGTTAGCCTGGGCCCCACTGCCTAGTCAGCAGCACCTGGGGCAACCCTGGGTTCCCCAAATTAATAAAATTCCCTAATTGGAAATCCTAAAATGTGAATTATCCAAGGTTGCTCCCTCTCTAAGTGTGCTTCCCAATTGGGCAATTACCCAAATCCAGAGTCTTTGAACCCCTCAATATGATAATAAATGATAATCCAAATTCAGTAACTGAATTTGGGTACATTAAAAAGGTCTATTCCAACCCAGGTAAAGACATTTTGGGCACTGGCCAAAGATTAATCCATATCAACTTCCAAGACCACCCCAGAAAGAGAATTCAGGCTAGAACCAAACTTTTGGAAGTACATCCAGTGCTTTAACCTGTTCCTGCCCCACATTCAGATTACTATATAATAAAGATTCATTACTTGGTGATAGTTTGTGTTACCATTGAGTGAAATTACCCTCAATAATATGACATAAAACATTTTAACATGCTTTACTACTAAACTAATTCTTGACACTAAGCTTTATCACCCCATTCCAGGATAGAAGATGAAACACCTCATCTTCTTTGCTGTCATAACATCTTGGCTAGGAATTAGGCACTATTAAACCATCTTTGAAATTTTTTGGCCCACATCATTTACTACAGAGGAGACATACTATGAGAAGCCAGCACAGCTTAACGCTTCTTATATGAACTCCTGGTCCACATTGGTGTCACCCCATTCCACAAAATCTATAGCATCTTACAACATCACCTACTATGTTCTTACATACTTTTCCAGTAATTTTGGAAGATTTAACATTCATAAAAAGGTATTTTCTTGGATATTGACTATATATCTAATCATTACCTCTTTGAAGAGATTTCAAGTGACTAACTTGATCCCATACCTTGATAAGGTACTTTCCTGAATTTTGGGTTGTTACATCCTTGGTATGATAAATCACAATACATCATAATATACTCATATCACTACTTAAAATCTTTACTTTTCTTATGATCAAATTCTTTAACAATATTCCCAATAAACAATCTTTAGGCATATTTTCCTAGAGTTAAGTAATTAATTAAAAGTAACCAGGCTCTTTTTTAGGGTTAAATTTGCTATAACTTTTTTTCTAAAATAACTTTTTTATTCTTTTCCTTTAATTATGAAAATTTAGACCTCTCTAATACTGAAACACCCCAGCAAGAATCTGTATATACTTTGGCTTGATAAAAATATGTTCCATGTTGTCTTCATACCTCATATATTGAGCTCTCTAGAATTCCCAAATATTTTGACCCAATGCACCTTGGTGAATCTTGGTGTATACCATATTATACTTTCTCTATAGATAGTTCTCTCCTGACATAGATAATAACATATTGGTTGGTGTTCTCTTCCCCCAGAAAAGAAATAGTTAAGAGTATTGGGCTCAGAAACAGCCTCTTCAGAAGTTAGAAAATTGAAACCAAGCCATTGATAACACATGAGTTGTGAAAGAACATGTGTAAATTCCATCAAAATCTCTGAATTTTGGTTCTACATACTTTAAAACTAAAAACAGTTAATTTGGGCTTTTTAACACCAAAGTTAGTTTCTAATATCACTTGTTTTTTTGTCATCTTTGAAGGCTTGATAACAAAACCATCCCTGAACACATCATCACCACCTTCAAGCATCATATTAACTGTAAAAACTAAGGGACTATGGTAGTAGTTCAATAAACCATTATTAGAATTTAGTGAATTTTTTATTTTTCAGTTTTAACTTTATTTAAATGGATCTTTTGATGGCTTAAGTCCCCTTAAGATTTCTTGCAGCACACAGTGTTGATCTTATGGTTTCTGCAGCCTATGTTATTTTCAATGAGCAATCCAATGTTGAAATTGAGAAAATTTTGAACTAGCTTGGAAAATTCTCTACTTCAAAAACTAATTTCCACTTCACAATAATTTAAATTACTAACATTTCAATTTTTTTCTTTTTATGTGCCCTTTTTATGTCTCTACTTAGAGTTTTTTGTCTTATAATTTCAACCCTAAAATTTTTGCTGGCTGCTGATGTGTTTTGTGTTTTAATTTTTATTCCAAACTTTATTAATACAGTTGAAATTTTTAGAGATTTCACCATGACATCCCCCTTCTTGGGAAGATTTAGATTGTGAGGACACCTGTTAAACCTCTTGGTGTTTCAGGATATAAGATACTGGGTGATGGTGTAGCAGACACAGGTTTAGGCTGGGCTACCAGCTCAGAAGCAAGTCCCACCACAATATTGATTACAACTTGATAATTTAATAGAGAGTGTGTCACAGCATGGACCAAGATATGGAGGAGAGGGCCATAGAATCTATCATACCTGTCAGAGTAATAAATAATAATCTAAAAAGCTGGTTGGAATTATTTTATTGGAAATAATAAAAACTTGCAGGAAGTTAGGCCAGGGGGTGAGAGGAGGGGTCATTGGTACTAGATATGTGGGAAGCTAGCTGTAATTATCCCTAAATAGTCTAGGTTGTATAGTGTACAGATGCCTTTACATTTAACTTGCTCTGGTACCCTATTTTTTGTCAAGGGATCATCTAGGAGAATTCTTTATAGGTTAAACTCTGATTAATCTTGTTTGGAAGGATACTTGATGAAATTAAAGGCCAAAGGGGCGCCATGAGGACAAAATAATTTGGGACAGGGGTATGTAAGATCTGTGAGTAGATTAGCAGAGGTAGAATATCCTTCTGATATATCACATTTGGGGTTGTTTGACAGGTGTGATAGCTAGGGTTTTTTCTCAACTGAAGTAGTTAGGGTTTGGTTTTTGACCTTGGGGTGTTAGTAAGATGGTTCCTTGTTAATGCTTTGAAAGGATAGAGAAGTACCCTGGGATGATATTACCAAGAGGTATAGGCATCTTTAGATCAGCTGAGGTGATAATAAAGCTTGGTTTTTCCTGGTATATATGTGATTAGGTGACATTAAAATCCATATATCAGCTGGGGTGATAATAAAATTGGGTTACTTTGCCAATTCACATGGAAGCAGTTTTGCAGGTGAGGGTTGATTTGGCTTCAAATAAAGACGCAATGCTGAAAGTTGACAGTGTTTAGTGGTTTTGAGAAAGGTAGAGGCCTAGTAGGGAATATTGGCTACTAGGGGAGGTAAGGCCTGCCTAGTAGGTAACAAAGGACTACTAGAGGCAGAGGTTATCTCCACCCAGCAGAAGATATTGGCTGCTGTGGGCTAGTTAGGTGTCTCCATCCAGCAGGGAATGTTGACTGCTAGGGGTGGGGAGTGTATCAGCCTGATAGGTAACACAGGCTATCAGGGCTGGTTGATGATGTGACTCTGGCAGGTAAAGCAGGCTTCCAGGGAAAGGAGAAGCTAAGATAGCTCTATCTGCCCTTGTGAGCTTACAGGAGGTCTGTGAGCAATCACCTTACCTAACAGACTGATAGGGTGTCCCTATCTGTGTTTCCTTGGGTCTTTGGGGAGGTCATAAAGCTATCATTGGGGTCATGGATATGCTCAGAGGTGTTATCAGGGTAGCTGCTCAGGGAAGCAGTTGCAGAACTTGGTATGATCAGGCCTCTGGGAAGTAAATTTGGTTACTTTTCACCTGAAAGCTCAGACTTAACCACCTGAGTGAGTAAAGACAACTGCATAGACATGAGGATTGTCTGTGGTTGAATGGCCTAAGTGGAGGACACTTGCAAGGGCCCAGTCAAATTCCAGTAGCCTTGTAGACCTATTGCCTGAGTCTGAGGTATTGATAATGGGGACTGACAATGGAACCACAGCAGTTCATAGTGAAGGATCAACAGTGAAGACTAGTAAGATGGACTGTATGATCACAGTGAAGACTAGTTGAGCGGCTGGAAGATTATAGTGAGGAATGGAACTAAGATGGTTCATGGTGCAGATGAAAACTAGGTGGTTCATGGTGATGACTAGCTGATGAACTGGAAAGGACTAAATGATGGATGGGGAAGAACTAGGTGAAGGGCTATAAAATCACAGAGAAGGACTAGCTGAAGGACTTGAAGGTCTTGGATCAGGAATGGATTAGGAAATATAAGTTGTTTGAAAAGCACTAGCAGAAGTAGATGCAGGAGCAAAAATGCCTGATTTGGACTCTGGAAAGAAGAATTGTTAATAAGAAAGAAGCAGTAAAAGAATTAATTAATACTGCCAAAAGATACAATAAAAAGATTGAGATAATTATCATATGAGAGAAAGAAATAGTTTAAAGTGTTTGAACTGTAAATTTATTAAGAAGCAACTGAGTCAAACTTGAGCCAGAAAGGCCAGAAACAGGACAGAGAAACTGTTGAGACAAAGGCTGGAGTTTTGCTGAAATGGTTAAGAGAGGTGAGAAGCAAGCAATGGGCAAGTTTGTAGTGGTAAAATGCTGAGAAAATGCAGAGAAACTTGGAGAAACGTTGAAGAATTAAGGGTTCAAAAATTCCTTGAGTAAAACATATGTGGAAGCGCTCAAGTTTTTCCAGAGAAACATGATGAAAAACACAGCAAAATTGTTCAAACGCGGAGCAGTTGTTTATCTGGAGCGAGACAGCACCAGGTTTGAGCCATGGTCAAGAGCAAGTCATCTGGGTGAACTGTTTGGAAAAACTGTTGAATCTGAGTGTTTGATTGGCTGCAGGTCAACGCCTGTTTGATCAGTGTTTTGAGGGCTTTAGCTGAAGAGTTTAAGCCTAACAATGACTGAATGAAGCAGAAAACACAGTGTTTTAATTAGCTACGTAAGATAAAAGGTTTAATATATTGTAGAGAAGAAGAAACTGGATAGTTTAAGCTTTGGAAAACAAGAGTTCTGAGAGAGAACAGGGACTGAAACAAGGAGCTATAAAAGGAAGAGCTATATGAAGATTTTCAGGGATTTGAACCAAGTGGAATACCAAGGCCACTAAGGACTCATAAAGTGTATTTCAAAGGCCACAAGGATTCAAAACAGTGGATTACAAAGGTCACAAGGGCTATACAGAGAGCTGAAGCCCCAGATAAAAATGCAGAAGCCCAAGGTAAAGGAGCTGGATCTGAAGATAAGGAGATGGAGCAAAGTGCAGGAGCCCAAGACTCAGGAGCAGGAGTCCAAGACTAAAGAGAAGGAGCCCAAGACCAAGTAAAAGAAGTGCAAGATATTTTTGGAGGATTCCAAGGTATTGACAAAAACCTATTGTTTCCCAGATCCCCAGGAGATATACCTGAAGGTTTCTGAGGTGGTTTTTCTTCTGAAAGTGAATAAAAGCCTCTTTCAACCCCTGCTCAAAGTTCTAAGTAGTACAGAAAAGCCCTATGAGTGAATGGCCTCACATCTTTTACCCCAGCTAAGGGGAGGAAGATACCTATTGTCAGATTTGTAGAAGGTTTGCCACTAGTAAGACCTCACAGGAAGAGTGGGAGAGGTTGACTAGACACCTTGAAATGACAGATAGGGGAAGAAAGTTCATTGGAAACGAGTTTACTAGGTTGCTGAAAAACTGGTACTGTGAC